>JAAOEG020000009.1:6037266-6047378 GCA_011763625.2 Papilio bianor
CTTTCTCTGATTTATTAGAAAACTAGCTGTCGCCCGCGACTACGTCCGCGCGTTTTTTTTCTAAAATAAAAGATTTTTCCTAAAATAAACATAGCTTTAGTTACTCCTCAATACATAAGCTATCTGCCGAAAAAAGTCCCGTCAAAATCGGTCCAGCCATTCCAGAGATTAGCCGGAACAAACAGACAGACAAAAATGGAAAAAAATGACATTTTGGTGTATGTACCGTATAGGTATATATTCATATACATGTAGTAAAAAAGGGTTATTTCAATATTACAAACAGACACTCCAATTTTATTATATGTATAGATATAGGTCTTTACCTTTGAAATTGCCGTTCTGCAGTACTGGTCGTCCGAAGACTTTGGTCGACAATGACGAATTAAAGGCGTTTGTGGAAGCTGATGATACACAATCTACGGCTTAATTAGCAGCAGCTTTCGACGTTAGCGTCAAAATAATATTGGTCCATTTGCGTCAAATTGGCAAGGTAAAAAAACTTCACAAAAGGTTGCGCCACGAACTCAATGATCGCCAGCGCGAAGTACGCGTCGAGGGTTGCCTTTCACTACTCAACAGACACACAAATGAATGAATTATGAACCGCATTGTTACCTCCAATGAAAAATGGATTCTGTTTGATAACCGCAAGCGCTCAGCAAGTTGGTTCGATCCTGGTTCAGCACCTGAACAATGCGTTAAACGAAAACTACGGCTATGTTTACGGAAATTTCTTAGGTAAAGACCTAATATGATATTTTTAATAATTCATCCTCTTCGGAACGATTGGTCTGAGAGAACCGGTTGGATCCTGAGCGACCCTTCACCTAAGATGACCCCTTTTATCTCACGGTCATTCCAAGTAAATGTTAATAAATACAAATTTATGTGGGAATCGCAAGTGTCCGTTGCCCTTATAAATTCACGTATTAACATTTAATCTTCGTTCTTCTTTCAATACGGATCGGTCTTCGACTGGAAGATGTTTGTAGGAAGTATGTAGTGCGAATATTAAAAATATAGTGATATTGTGTTAAAGTTTATTTGGTTATGGTGAGATTCGGAATGTGCTTACAAGATGGATCTTATCCGGATTACGAATTGGGTTTGTCATTTTTAACTATGATTATGATATTATGATTCAGGAAATATCAGGGTTTCAATCACTTCGTAGTGTACAGGGAGAGATAATTTGAATAGTTACAACGTTATAATCATTTTTACTTTGTTGTGATATTAGTATTACAAAAAGTTATTGAACACACTGTTTATGTACCAGTAGCAAGGAACTTAAAATAAAAATACAAGGATGACCTATTTAAGACAGACATATATATATCCATTCAAGATAAAATAAATTAAGACTTAGTTTTATAGTTATAGTACATTCATTTTCATGGCACTTATTTTATTATACATTAGGTAAATAATGCAGTAATTAAAATAGACAAAAAATCATTGCAAAAAAAAAACAAAATGGCGGCATAGTGATCGTCAAGGGGTGGGCATTTTAAATGTTCATTCTCTAACACACGCGCAATAGTCAGTGCGATGACGCGCCGGGGGTGGCACAGCCCTGTACTATCGGTCAACTTCTAACTCATACTACGACGCTGGCAATTTTAATCTGACCCATCCCGTTCACCTCTCGATATATAAAACACGGAGCAATTCGATAGTGGCGCCTGTAACGCACCGGTCGATGTAAAATGGCACCGCGGACGAGCGGGAACTAAACTCACACATTGCCACGCAAAGGGGCGCGTTCGTTGTAGGCATAAAATTCGGAAATATAGGCAGATAGGCACTACTCCTCTGAGAACCGCAAATGAGATAGCCGGCGAAGTGGAACCAATGCGCTATTTCGCTTTATTTATTTTGACTAGCACACGCACGCAAATCGTTTGAAAACGTTAAAATGTCGAGCTTTTTCGATAATTATGCAGCGTAGCTAGTTATTGGTTCCCAGCGCGCTGTTGTTTTATAAAAATCGATTGACAAAACGCGTTTGGTTACACGCTTGTTACACAGAGTCAATAGTAGCCATTAATTGGGAATAATAGTAGACGATCTATGTATTGGTTTTTAAATATTATTACTTATTTTTTATTGTTTGTGTATAATAATTTGATTTTGATTAAATTTAAGTTCTACACACATTTTATTGGCACATATAGTAATAATTTAGTAGGATAAGAGAATATACAGATTTCTACTTAACGCGGACGTAGCACATCTCTCGGTCTACATATACATACATTCATACATTAAAAATAAGGCTTAACAACGAGCTGCGAGCTGCTTTTCTTTATATCGCCTTCTTTACAAAGTCAGTAATTTGATTACTACCAGTAGTTGATTTGATTACTACCAGTAGTAGAAGTATTTTGTTAGTTTTACTTATAAATTCTTTTGCTATATCCATATTTAACGTTTAAAATTGCGAGAAAATCTGTAATTACAATAATGTTACACATGTTTGGACAATCGTGACGTCACCTATGACTTTGTGGCATTTATCACATCTTTCTGATGAGCAAAATAAATTTCGGAAATAACAATTGCATTAAATTAATTGATTGCAAGGTTTACCACCCAATAATAAACGTACATCCTTGGAGCTTATGACGATTATACCATTCCTCCATCAGCTCACTATACGTCCCCAACGAGGGGCCGGAGCCTACCCCAAGTTAGGGGTGACTAGGCCTTAGTCAACCACGCTGGCCCAATGCGGGTAGGTTGCAGGTTGCATCACGATGTTTTCCTTCACCGTAAGAACGTCGGGTAAATGTACATATGAAATGGCGGGATTCGAACCTGCAGATTACAAGTCAAGTGCGTAGCTGAAGTAATAAAGAGTAACTTAGACTACTGTTACTTTTGTAAAATCGTCAAATCGAAAGATCGTGTATAAAGTTTATAAATAAATAAGCTGTCGCCCGCGACTCCGTCTGCCATTCCGACCGCGAGTATTTCTATTCTATTTATTCGAAAATAATAGGAGTTTTCTAAAATACACGTAGCCTAAGTTACTGCTTATTACACCAGCTACCTGCCAATAAAAGTCCCTTCAAAATCGAACCATTTCAGAGATTAGCCGGAACAAACAGACAGACTGACAGACTATAATCGTAAAAAAAGTTATTTGGTGTATGTACCGTATATATATATTCCTATACATGTAGTAAAAAAAACGTTTAATTCAATATAACGAACAGACCCTCCAATTTTATCATATGTATAAATGTAAACCTATGTACCATTGGAAAAATATTCCAACAAAAGTGATAGACCTTACGCACCAAAACGTAACGCAGTGTTACGTTACGTAAACTAGGTATAGCGATTTTTGGTGCAGTTCTCAATATATCACGTCGGTTGCAGAGCGACACGCGCACACACGCGCGGGCACGCACACATGTGCGTGACGTCATCGTCCGCCACTAGCACAGTAAGGTCAGGCAAAATAAACAAAAAAACATTTTTTTTATTTCTTTCCTAAAATATTTTTTAAGGGGTGGACAAATAATGTAATACGTATTATACTTATCTAATTATTATATTCAGAGCGCCGGTGGCTCAGGAGTAAGGCGCTTGACTTGTAAACTGCACGTCCTAGGTTCGAATGCCGCCAATGTAATGCCTACCGAATGTATCAATGTGTTTTTCGATTTTCGAGTTTTATATGTACATTTATCCGACGTTCTTATGGTGAAGTAAAACACCTACATATATCTGCGAAGAAATTCAAAGATTAGTGTTAAGTCAACCCGTACTTGGCCAGCGTGGTTGACTATGGTCTAGTCACCCTTAACTTAAAGAAGGCTTTAAGCTTCTTAGTGGAGACGTATTACGAGATGATGATACTTATCTAAACATGAGTAGTCATTCGTTTTTTTTTTTCGAAAATATGAACATTTTGACATCATACGTTTTCAAGTTTTTATACACGAAATCAGGGAAATAAAGATCTATGGAGTTAAATAAGAATAAAAACGTGAAAAGTCAATAAAAAGGGCCTGATAAACCGTATCTATTACCGTATATGTTTAGCAGTTTAGGTAAGAATACGAATTAGCTGATCCTTTCCATTTAAAAATCAATCAACCTCTCGCTAAATATATTATTCACAGGAGTATTAAAAAAAATCTTTGAGTTTTTTTTGTTTTTTTTTTGCAGACAGTACCCCCCTAGAGGGCATTTTCCGAAGTGTGAGCGTAGCGCGTTATTAGTCCGCCTGCGCCGCGCCGGGCCGGGGGTAGGTTTTCACAATTTTGAGTTGAACGGAGTCACACAATGCGCCGCGTCATTTTCTATGATTAATAGTGGCGCGTCAGCAGCGAGGTGTCAAGTAACACTGGTCGGTGAGCGCTATCGCAGTGTGTACTCACCCTTATCACAATAATTACGAAACTCATTTTTAATTTGCATTAGTTAACAAACGAACTCGGAATACTTTACGATTATCTTAAATAAAATACTATTACAACTTAGAAACGATATGCTCTATTTAGGCAACAATCTAATCTTCTACCTTAAATATTCTTCTTTCCATTGGAATCATACTTTACACCCCTTGTAATATTTTTTCATATACATCAGTATTTTTAACCACTTTCTAGATTGCAAACCACAGGTTAAAATATGCTGGTTATCAAAGCATTTAATATAGCTACACGTCTACTGTTTGTTCCAAAAATTAATCCATGGCGGTACTTTCTTAATCATGAGGAATTCCGCAACCTATTCGTTGTTTTTTTTTATATTATGCGGTAACAAACGAGCAAGCTACCTAAAATCGCCAAAATAGCGAAGTGACCGCCGCCCAAAGACATCCGCAATTGCAGATGCGTTGCCTACCTTTAATCGACGCAGGAGGAGACGCACTGAAAGAGAATATTACCTCTTTCTATACGTTCGTGAAATCGAGATGGATTTCACCCATTTTCCTTTTCCCATCCTTTCCTTATAAGGGTGGGAAGTGGAAGAGGACTAGGATTAGGCCTCCGGAACGCACACTCATCAGGCGAAACGCGGAATTGCATCCACTTTACGCCTGTCTTCTGAGCCGGCCCATTCGGTCAGATTACATTAAGAGCTAACCCTTACTAATATTATATTATAAATGCGAAAGTAACTCTGTCTGTCTGTCTGTTACGCTTTCCCGCTTAAACCTCTCAACCGATTTTGATGAAATTTGGCGCAGACAATTTTTAGACCCTGAGAAAGGATATAGGCTACCTTTTATTGCGAAAAAAAGGACGATAAAATAAATGCGCGGATGGAGTCGCGGGCGACAGCTAGTTCATTATATAGCTGGATTCAACATAGTATAAATCCAAATTCGCATTTAACGGTTGCATGAGAGAAAACAAAATAAATGAAATTCCAAAAAAAAGCGACTGACTAAACTAAGATTTTAAAATTTAATAAAATTTCAAACACTTCCTTATTCCGAGATACACCCGAAAACATTCAATAATTGATAACTCGTATTTCACAAATTTAGAATTTTACGATTATACGTTCAAATGAATTCTTCGAAACCGATATAATCTTTAATAAATAATATGATAATATAATAATAAAATAATAAATACCATAATAAAGCGTAAATTCTCACTATTTCTAACATAGGTTGTCGGCAGTCACGGCATAATTTTTTATATCATTTTTTGTAATAAGAAGCTTTCCTCTTACGATACGCTTTAGGCTATATATTTACACGCCATTAAGTATAAGGGATTATTAAAATTAAAAAAGTTATGTGAGTAAGGGATAAAAATTGGAAGCCGATAGTATCAAACATCTTTTGCAAGAACCGGTCGGTTCGCCCGCAATACTACGATCACACGTGCCGGCAGCCTAATTTTACTTCAATTCCTCAAGGGCAAGTGGGTTTCGCGGAGAAAGGGACGTAAAGAGAGGGAAATATCCTCATACTGTGAGTCCTCTTCCGATTAATGGCAACATCAGCAATTGTAGGAGCAGCAGTCGCTTCGCTATTACGGCAAAACCAGGTGGCCGCTTGCTCGTTTGCCACCTTGTATTATAAAAAAATGTATACAAACCCAAAAATACATAAAGAACGAGTGTATAGGCGCGTCAAACATTGCCGTCTTGTCGGGTAACAAAAAGTTTTATTGAAATGACCATAGAAATCAAAATTAAGATTAAACATGACTACAAAATGTTAAAAATAAATAAACAAAAACACATTACCAAACCAGTTCATTATCGGAACACAAAATATTCGAACGCCAATCGCGTCCATAATCAATCGTTAATCAACTAATACCAGCGACATACGTATAGACTATAAACACGTCAAATTTTCCACAAAACCTACGCGGCCGCCATACTAAAAAGCTTTGTAGGCCTAAAAACGTGGATTTCGGCCATCATCCGACACCCACCGCCCCTCCACTCTTTTTGTGGGAGGGGGCCAACCTGCACTATCCCCCCAGCGGCACTTGACGACCACGGTGCTAGAATATTAATGTTCATGCTTAATTGAATTTATCTCTCATTGATACTATTTTAATGTCATTTCAATTCGAGATTACGTATTTATATCGAAGATATCTCTTTAGAGGATGACAGACTGGATAACCAAATAAAAATCAATTTTAATAAAAATAACACAATTTTATTTCTGAACGCCATACATGTCCTTGATTTCTAGCCCACTAAGTTTCCCATCAGACGGACCAGATAGACCAGATTTAGCAGTGGTAGAGCCAGCTTTAACATCTTCGCATGAATGGTTAGGCTCCCCGGGTATTGAACCCGGGGAGCCTCACCATTCATCCACGACCACACAGAAGACAGGCGTGATGTGGAAGCCATTCCGCATTTCGCCTGATGAGTGTGCGTGCCAGATGCCTAATTCTAGTCTTTGTATTTAGCCTAATAGAAGAACTGGGCGTGGTGTGGCATGCATAGGTTTGGCAATTGTTCTCTTTCCGCACGTCCCCTCCTCTGTTGATTAAAACGCATCTGCAATTGCGGATATCTATGGGCACCGCTAGCTTCGCTATTTTGGTGAATTCCGGTGTCCGCTTGCTTGGTTGTCAACTTGTACTATAAAAATGATTTTTATCCCAAATAGCATTACGCTTTAATCAATTGAAACACGGTGTAATTTAACTTAACATATTTTTTATTATCAAGATCAAGAATAAAAACATCTGCTCTGCTCTATACCTATTTGAATGGATCTTAGTATATTGGTTATCTTTATTATGACATATAGAAATTAATATAAAACTGAACAATTATTTTGTAAACTAAATATTAAGTCTTTCTGATCAAAACGTTAGTAAAGTTCACGTGGATAAATTGATTAAAATTTAATTTCCGTTAGAGATATCACCTAGTTTGGCTTGCACGAAACTATCGAGAAATAATTCCGTCTCGTTCCCGATTAGTCTCCCCGTCTGTACGGACTTCCAATCGGAATCTCGTCCAATATCCTGTCTCCTAATTACTGACCTTAAAATTAATTCCCCGTCGTAAATAATGGCCTGTGGCGAGCGGTAACAATGTTATCTTAACAAATTGACGCTCGCTTAGAGAGAGACAAAACGGTCCGCCGGACGAATTTTACAATTTCACCCGGACTGTGTTTAGCGCTGTTTATGGCGGGATGGGGTTCGGTGGGGTTGGATATAGTGGCTGTGGGAGGAAGGATAAGGAGAAAGTGGGCGAAAACCCCTAGCACTTGGATTTTGTCGAGATATAAGAGTGTTTGTGAATTAATATTATGTATTATTGAATAATAAATTTTAGAGTTTTCTTACAAACAAACTTTATAGTATCTCTTTTAGTTCACCAACATATTTTATAATCAGTTGAAATTACTATTAATATGGATTTGTGGGTAGCGTTTTTTACCTAGTAGATTCCATAAAATATTATTTTGTACTCTCTTTTAAACTTATATTCCAGCTTGTTAAAATTTCTTAACAAATATTCGTGTAAGTACTTGAAGTGTAAGTATTTGATGAAAATTTTTAATAAGGACATTCCTGAGAACATTAAAGATAGCAGCTTCAGAGGCCCGACAAATGAAATGTGCGCGTCCCAGCGGCGCCCGCGTTGTTTAGTACGGTCGCCATTTGTCGGCGACAGCTCGATTTAATATTCTATTTTACTCCGACGATAAGATTAAAGTATGTAATTTCTTGTGCCCGAACGCGGTATGAGGGTACACGATAGATATCGCCTAGGGTTGCCAGCATAATAATAATTCTAGATTAAAATTATAACTCTCAATATGATAACAATGTTTTATAAAATTGGGCTAAGAATTCTTCGGTATAGGTAATTGGCACGATTATTCAGGATTGGGATTGTCGAAAACAACTTTTAAGTTTTCGATTTTTTGTTGTACGAAATTATGCACCGTAAATATGGTATCATCTAATTTAGTGAAATTCGACACGTGTAAAGATAATGTAAAGACAGTACAAATATTTTACCAGGACCTATAATTCTATCAAGAGTACTTAGCCTACTTACAGAAAGTGTGAAAATAAAATTTATTGTATAGTATATCTTTTCCAAACATGGTAACCCTCAATAGCCGTAAGAAGTGTCCCCGGCGCGGGGCTCAGGCCGCAGACCGCTCCACGGACCTATAATAAAACCCTCCAGCCTCCCCCTCAGGACAGACACGTCCCACCCACACTAAGATGACGCCCGCCCCTTCATTATGTAACTGCAATTGCGGCTAAATTGTCAAAAATCATACGCCACATCTTCATAGCTTGGAACACACTGCAAAGCTCGTAGGTACTCCGAACAAAACGTTCAATGTATGTAATGCAATGGTTATTGATGATGTTCAAGCTGCGATAACTCTCAGCCTTGTAGATTGGGACGACTTTCGTACATTGGGAATTCGTGACTCGCCTAACAATTCAGCTATTACCGAGTCTTGCATGGCGTCGAGTTTTACGTGGCTTAAGGTGCCAATTTGCGCCTTAAAGCTGTTGAATATTTATCACTAGGTCCTCGGAAATTAAGAGCATTAGTTTTAAATCATTTGTACATTTTGTACATGTGTTATTCACATCTACAGCCAATGCTAACTTTGTAGCACTACATAAGGTATTTTTTTGTTTGATTTCTCTCATCGAACCTTAATAAACTATCGGCGTATGGACTGAATTTTACATGTTTTCGTTGGTCGTCACCTCTAAGATTATTTAGTCGAATTAAAGTCATCAAAACCTTCGAATTTATATAGTTTCAATAAAATAGGACATACATATGAATAAATAAAAGGTTGATACAGTAGTACTAAATGTATATTTTAGCTATGTATTATTCAGGTAACGCCTCCATCAAATTCATTCCGTATTCAAATTACAAAGGAGCATGACAAACGAAAACTAACCCTACATAATCTTTCTCAGCGACGGACGTCGGGTCCCCCCGAAAATAATCTAAAACCACCCTCGCGATTTTCTTTCATCCCTCCCCCTAAGGGGTCAAGTCACCCTTAAGATCGATGGTGGGGAGATCCGACTTTGCGATAAGGGTGAAAGGGCCCGTCCTAAATTAAGGCCACCCTTTGTGCGTCTCAGATGGGTTCGAACCCGCGCCTTTCGCTGACGGCTTTTATAATTAATTTGCTAGTTTGGGCCTTAGTTTAACGAGGGCTGCCGAAATTTATTCTAATGAATTCCTTGTTGGCGAATATCCGATGAGTTTCCGCCATGTGCTTTTTACATGCATCGGTCGGATCGGTTTGTGTTACACGTACATGTAACCGACATTGTATACATTTCATTTGCCTTAAATTGCTGATTCACTATATAAAATACGACTAGTTTATACTGACAATGTCGCACGCGATTACATCCATATAGAATTTTAAAAAACTTATTTCGTAGTCTATAATCTATACTCTACTTCTTTACATCTATACAATTTTATGCAGATCCATGCAAATGTTCTGGCATCCATCCATCCAAAAGGATTAAGGTAAATAAAGTACATATATTTAATACATACTTTACCTTAATCTAATATCGCTTTGTTAATAATAACCTACATTGTATAATTTGGTTTCTTTTTGTTTACTTTTCGCGACCTCA
>JAAOEG020000009.1:6336343-6382776 GCA_011763625.2 Papilio bianor
CAAATAACACAAAAAGCAAATCAACAGAATGACTTAAAACCGAGAAACTAATTAAAATAACCGCAACTAAAAAAAAACACTTGTACTTCGCACTCAACCTAAAAGCAGCCTGTAATCTGTGGTCATCAACCAAGAATAATGACGTATTTGAAAATAATAACTGACATTGACATTTGTCACTGACAACTTCAATAGACAAATCAAAAAGATTAAAGAAAATAAATTCAAATAAAAAATCATTAACTTAAAATTACAAAATTACCTTGCATTACTTTAAAAAATAATAGTGTTCAAAATAGATCCGCATGAGATGTTCAAAACCTAGTATCCAATGCTGAATACTTAAAGTATTTTTGCTTGACATTTCCTTTTGACTTTGATTTTGACAGTCGTTGGGGACCGGCCAGGGATAAGAATTTATTTCAGAATGAATCAAGAAAGCGTACTCGCTTGTTGCGCCATTTGTAGTGAGAAGACCCACCGTCGGTGCGCTCGCTGTCTTAATATTTACTATTGTAACACGGAACACCAACGACAAGATTGGCGCAGACATAAAAGCAAGTGTGTTTCAAAGTTACCAAAACAGGCATCGGATAACGTTAACGTTGTTCAAAATTCGTCTCCCACGAAGGATAAAGTCGAGAAAGAAGTTGAGAAAGAGATTAAAGCCAATAAAGTGGAAAGTGAAACGATAGAACCCGCAAAACAAGAGGGTAGTGAAGTAAGACAGTTGAAGAAATCGAAAAGAAAAAACGTGAAAAAAGAAGGTAGTGTGGAAGCGAATCAAAGTAAACAATCACAAACTTCTAAAGGACACGATCAAAGTGTTGAAAGTGATTTAACAACGGAACCTTCAGATTTAAGAGAGAGTGTCATATCTAGTGTAGTGTATACAAATAGAGACTTGATAAAACAGAGTGCTATTATACACGAGGGGTCCTCAGAGCAAGAGATTCTGAACGAATCCGCTCAACAGCTGAGCACAGCAGACTTTGCGACAGCCACAACCAATGTTCTGAAGACTGTCAATAGAACTAATGCAAAAATGCCTCCAATACCTGTCTATGTTCCTGAAACACATTCTAAAATGAAGGAGTATCCTGAAGCGTCACTGAAAGGTAGTGGGGCATTTATGATGAATAATTACTATGGTGATACAAGTGATCCTAGTTATGAGATCTGCCAGAGGGTCATTAGAGATATGACCCAGTATGGTGTATGTGTTTTGGACAATTTCCTCGGTAAAGATCGAGGACTGTTGGTGCTAAACGAAGTACTGGAAATGTATAGATCGGGCATTTTTACTGTAAGTAAACATTATATTTAATTAAAGATTTTGAACTTTGAATGTAAATGCTAACAGATTAAGTTTTTTGTTATTTACATATGTACTCTAGAATAATCCAACATATTGACATTTGCCATGGATATCGAACATAGTCTAGAATAATATATAGGATACTAAGTTTTACTTAGACAGAAGACAGAGTCACTGACTAATAGGTAATATAAATTACATTCTTCATTTTCTTTGAGACAGACTACATAACAATATTAAAGGTGTGTTATCTCTAACATGTATATAGATTACAAGTTAATCATTTCATTTTCAAATTCATACAAAGATGAGCTTTTGAAACTAATTCTAAGATTTATGTATTGTTTTTTTATGTGTAAAATATGATAGTCATATTTTCTTATTCCCCTGGCATCATGCATTAATGGTTGTATCTATTTCGTAAAATCCTTTTTTGTTGTTTATTATTGATAGGCGAAGGTTCTTATGAAAAAAATTATGAAAATAAAAAATTGATCTTAATTATTGAAATAGATGTAGAACATAGTCTTTAAACCTACTTATTAAGTTTGTTTTTTAATTCTGCTGGCAGCCACAGGCAAAAGCTGGTTTATGCTAACGTTTTTTTTAAATAGAAAATTTGATATTACATAGAGATGTGTGTAGTTAAATAACAGGATTTTATAGATGTGAGTTTATAAATAATTTTCAACTTGCTGCATATGTGTAGGAACAATAAACAATTACGATGAATGACAATTATGAGATGTGAAGTCAATAACTTATAATATAAACAATACAACATATCAATAACTTGTATATAACATATTGATAACATTGCCTTTTGCCCCAATGAGAAACATTATTATGTCTTAACACATTGAGTGCTGATCACTTGAATCTGAGTGGGGCGGGCCCATACTCACAGTGCCTCCCACTCGGATTCAGGAGTCCTGTTCATTGCATATATTTGTATATAGAATTCTCGTGTCAATGTCAGTTACCATACCCCTCCAAAACGGTTTAACTGTAGTTAAAATAGTGAATGTGTTAACAACACACCACTGCAGTATTAGGTTCGTTTTACTACGGTGGCAGTGAATGATGAGTGAAATAGGCAAATTCGAAATGTTTTAAACAAGATAGGTCCCTTCTTTCATGGTGTTATTGTTTACCAAGTTAGTAGTGGTTGCTATGGTTAAGGTAACCCCTCAACTTTTCTATTAGTATGTGGATAGGTCATGTATTACTCCAAGCAAACCAGCTTACTGAAGAATTTCCGGAACCCATTTATTTGTTTATTAAATTTGGGTTTTCGTTTCGGTCTTCGGTGAATGATGGGATTAGAAACAAGGGAAGTATGTGGTTTAAATGAGGATGTCGTGATTCGAGAAGAAAAAGACATGCTTAGATGGATTGGACACATTGAAAGTATGAATAAAAAGAGAGTAAAAAAGGCAATTTATGAAGCGACGCCGAAGCGCGGGATCGCTTCATCAGTCGGGGACGTCCCAGGTGGACTTATAACGTTCAGGTTGATGAGATACTCAAGAATAGCGGTATTAAGAGCACCAGAAACCAACAAGCATAGATGTAGAATGCGGTTCCGTGGCAAAGGACCCCATTTAACGGCCTACGGCCTACCCGTCTGGATTACGGGCGTGAGTTTTATTGTTGTTTTTGTTTCGGTCTTGTGGGTGTGTCTTTTCAGTCTTGTTATAAACTTTACCTTGTTTTTTTGTATATTTATATAAAGGCATAATTAAGACTATTATTAAGTACAACTTTGTTATTAAAATTAATATTTAAATGTTTATTACAAATATTTGTTGTGTGTTGCCAAATAAACAGTTACATGGCCAGCTGCCAACAGCCAGCTGTTCAAACATTGAAAAATTTACCTTAAAAATGGACGTAAGCGTTTGAGTTTTCATGTCTCTTCGTGTTTTTATTTCATGATGTAATTATTTAAACATCATAGTAAATACTACGTAACGGCGCTTTATTCTATTTTTAACTGTTTTCAACACGTACTAATATTTTAATGTTGTTAAAAATATTTATGAATATTTTTAAAAACGAAAAGTGTTCAGACTTAAATAGAAATCAAATGAGTACATTTGATGACTTTCTTTATAATTTGTATTCCTAAAGTCAAAATAGCTCCAATCCAGACCTAAAATATGTCTAATAAACTGTTACAGACCAAAGACTTACAACCCGCCATAGACTTGTACCCTTAAATTTTAGGAACCTGATTAAACTCTTACTAATATTATGAATGCGAAAATTTAGATGGATGTTTGTACGAGTTTGTCGCCTAAACTGCTGAACGGATCCCCATAAAATTTGGAATAGATGTGAGAATAGTCTGAAAGAACACGTAAGCTACTTTTGATCCCGAAAATAGTTACGGTACCCGTAGGATACAATAATTTTGTTTTTTCATGTGAACTCGATAATTCCGCTACGGTTCAACATATCTTAATGAATTTCTGAATTCTGTGAAGTTCTGTGCCACAGATAAAAACCAAATTCTGGAATACTACATAGGAAACTTAGTTTTATTGTAAATCCGCGCGGAAGGAGATGCGGGCGACAGCTAGTATATGTTTGGGGAATAAGGTACAAAGCTAAGCTGAGATCTCTTACAATTTCAAAGTAGTGAACTTTATGACACGTTTTCCGAAAAGGGTGATTTTTGTTTCAGGTCCTTACAAAACTAAGGTTGCGAAAAATTAACGTATTCAAAGCAACAAAGTTGTTTATATAAACACTAGCCGTCGGACGCAACTCTGTGCCAAATTTCAATATGATAGGTTGAACCGTTGTAGAATTATCGAGTTAGCATAAAAAACAATATTAATGTATACTACGGGAACCGTAATGATTTCCGGGATCAAAAGTAGCCTATGTGTTCTTCTAGACTATCCTCTACATCTATGGCAAATTTCATCTAGATTCGTTCAGCATTTCATATGACAAACTGTAACAAATATCCATCCAAACATTCGCAATATTGTCTACAAGATTTAACGCTATGTTTTAATTGGAAATATTGATATATTGGTATCACCTGATGGTGATGCGATTGTGGGCAACTAATTTACCTATTTATGATGTGCACATGCGTGTATTTACGTTCGAGTTGCATTCGGGATTTCCCAAAGAGAAATGCAATTTTCTACGCAATCATTTCGCAGACTACTTTTAAACGCTGTATCAACTATACTAAGATTAAATTAAAAACACTGTACAATATGTTTTTATAATTTTTTTATTTTATTTAACTTATTTGGCACCAATAAAATATAGAGTATAATCTAGTTTGTCTTTCTAGGTGCTTTTTTACTTTTATGAAAGGGAGTTTATAAGTAAGCAATAATAGTCTCGTCGTCGAGAGAGTCTAGATTGTTGTTGCCTCAGGGGTTAAGCTTGACTTGTAATCTGGAGGTCCTGAGGTTATATTCCGCCAATTGCGAATTTCGAATTTCATATGTACATTTATCCGACGTTATTACGAAGGAAAATGTGATGCAATCAGCACATTTTTGCAAAGAAATTCAAAGATATGTGTAAAGTCAACCCGCACTGGCCAGCGTGGTGGACTACAGCTTACTCACCCCTAAGTTATGGTGGGCTCAGAGCCCCTCAGTGGGAACGTTAGTGCTGATGATGATGATTATAGTCTCGGATGCAGTTACAACAAGGTTTACCAAACAGACTTCTGAATCATCTAGTTCCTTGTTTATTTGCGTTCTCAAGACTCAAAATCTCCTTTTATTATCTTTTTTGGTTGTTTTTTTTAATAAACGTCATTGTTTACAAGCTATAAATGTTTCTCGAGCGTATAACACATGCACCAAACATTGACTAAGCTGTCTTGCGGTTTGTTTATATTTGACTATTCCTAGCGCCGCGCCGCCATGGTCAATGTCTATAGTTTCCTACACAATGCGTTATAATATTCTCTTATTTTATTTTCTGTTATAATGAAACCAGATTTAATTTTCACGACTAACATGAGGTTTGATAATAAGCCCAGTTCAGCATGAGTTTGCAGTTAACAACGAAAACAGTTATAGTCTCTTGAGAGATGTCTTCTTTTCATAGGATGGGTGAAGTTTGAATGCCAGTTGATATCGCTGTTCTGTCAGGCAGGGCAGCTGGTGTCCAGCCCTGGCAGCACGGAGGCGCAGACCATCCGTAGCGACCGCATAACCTGGATAGACGGCAAGGAGCCACAGTGCTTCTATATCAAGCAGCTCATATCCCAGGTTAGTTACTATTATAATTCTAAATATTGATGTTTTATCTTTTTTTATATTACAAGGTGGCAAACGAGCAAGCGGCCACCTGAAATCGCTGAAAAATTTCGAAGTGACCGCTACCCATAGGCATCCGCAGTTACAGATGCGTTGTCCTCCTCGTACCTCGTACTTCCAATCGACGGAGGAGGAAACGCACTGAAAGAGAATATTTACTCTTCCTATGCGTATCCTCCTCCATCAAGTTCACTTCCCCTTCCCATCCTTTCCTTGTAAGATGAGGGTGGGGAGGGGAAGAAGACGAAAAAATTAGGCTTTCGGCATCACACTCATCAAACGAAACGCGGAATCGTTCCCACTTCACGCCTTGAAATTTTTTGTCAATCAAAATTGGAGTGTCTGTTTGTAATATTGAAATAACCATTTTTTATTACATGTATATGAATATATATATGGTACATACACCAAAATAACATTTTTTACAATTTTTGTCTGTCTGTCTGTCTGTTTGTTCCGGCTAATCTCTGGAATGGCTTGACCGATTTTGACGGGACTTTTTTTGACAGAAAGCTGATGTAATAAGGAGCAACTTAAGCTATGTTTATTTTAGAAAAAAGAAATACGCGGACGAAGTCGCGGGCGACAGCTAGTCTATATCTATAATATACATATAATAAAATTGGAGTGTCTGTTTGTAATATTGAAATAACCGTGTTTTACTACATGTATATGAATATATTATATATACGGTACATACACCAAAAAACATTTTTTTTAATTTTGCGTCTATCCGTCTGTCTGTTTGTTCCGGCTAATCTCTGAAAAGGCTGGACAGATTTTGTGGCGACTTTCATTGGCAGGTAGCTGATGTAATAATCAGTAACTTAGACTACGTTTATTTCAGAAAAAAAAATTTATTTTAGAAAAAGAACGCGCGGACGCAGTTCCGGGTGACAGCTAGTAATAAATAAATAAATAAAAAATAAAACTTGCACTTTACGTACTGTTTTTGTACGGGATGAAGTAAACATAATTTTCTAGTCCAGTCGGTATATCAAACTTTTCCTTCTGGTCACCCTTTTCTTATAAGAAAAGGAAGGGAAGGGGAAGTGAATTTTACGATGGAGAGGACGGATAGGAAAAGAAAATATTCTCTTTTAGTGTGCCTCCTCCTCCGTCGATTAAGAGTATGTTTATGGGCAGCGGTCACTTCGCTATTTCAGCGAATTCAGATGGCTGCTTGCTCGATTGCCACCGCTTAATATAAAAAAATTAAAGTTTTTATATTTGTTGGCTCACCAAGGGCACTTGTTATCTGCGTAAGCTCTCACAATTAACACATAACTATGACGCGCCTTGCAAATATTTTACATAGATAAATAATTTACTTTAGAGACAGTATTTTTGTTTCTGTAATTGCATTGTGTTATGTATCTTATCGTTTATCTAATAAATAAGAGACATACGTAATAAATATGACAATTGAGACAATACGAGACAATGTTACTCGATGTTTGTTCACTTCATACTTTACACGAGCATTTTATGAGTTACTTTGGGATTTCCCCGAACATTATTAACTACTACTATTAATTTACATGTATGCGTTGTTCATACGATAAAGTAAAACATCGTGATGCGACGATCATATCTTCGAAGAAATTCATAGATGGGTTCGCTCGCTCGATGCGGGTTGAGTTCACCCGCATTGGGCGAACGTGGATAACTAAAACATAGTCACCTCGAACTAAGGTATGCCTCAGTGGGGATGTAAAGTGAACTGATGATTAATCCCTTAATTAAAATAAACTGACTCAAAGTCCATAAAACCATAGAGGCAACCCACACAACTAAATAATAGATTGTTTCAAATAAAGTTACATTTGAAAACTCTTATCTTTCTAAAGGCTAATTAGCTTAAATTATACGTGAAAAAACTTCAATAATAGTTTACGAAGTTCATTGCAAAACTAATGATTTTGAACGGTAAACGTGAAGGCGATTCTTTGCAATCACATGTAGGTTAATAAAATATTTTGATATAGTATCGTTTGAGTGTGGATAATGATAGTGTTTGTGATAGCGAGGCGCCGGTGATCGAGTGCGTCTTGACCGGTATGACTACGTGCATTTCGTATTCATAATACATGCACGATTTATTGTTACGCCATCTCACTCTTTGAGTCAATTTTTTTTTTGTAATATAAGATGGCAAACGAGTAAGCGGCCACCTTAATTCGCTATAGTAGCATAGCCATTGCTGCCCATAGATAAGAGAGATATACGAAAAGAGTATATCCCCCTTTCCTTTGCATCCCCTCCTTCGTCAAATCCACTTTCCCTTCCCATCCATCCTTATAAGAAAAGTGTGGGAAGGGAAAGAGGATTGCAATTAGGAGCCCGGCACACTCATCAGACGAAATGCGGAACTACTTCCACTTCACGCCTGTCTTCTATGTGGTCGTGGTATTACACCGGGCGAGCCGACTAATTCATGTAACAGATGTCAGATTTTCATTAATTATGACTCGCAGGCTATTTTACACACTTTATACAATTTGTGATGATATATTCTGGAAATGGATAGTTACTCTAATTTTTATAATTAAAGTTACAGACTCTTGAGTGGAGTTGATATTTTGAGCGTAGTAAAAAATATCTTTGCTTTGAACTAAATATTCATAAAAAAGGTCCTTTTTTGATATCGGTGAAGATAGGGTTGTGTGAGATTTCTACTGACTAAAAATTCCTCGGTGGCCATCTTCAGGTGCGAGGGTCCCGGAATTTCCAAAGGAACACATCAGAACCCTCTGCACTGAGTTACTGCGCGACCCCAAGGGAAATATTGCCTCAAGTCTTCACGAACCTTCAGCAACATGATACCGTCACACCGGATCACACCATGATACCGTCTTCCGTAGGGCCCTTTATAAATAAGATTCATACCTCTCGATTCAATTCTTTGTGCTCGTCTTCCCTTACTGTTATTTATTATGGCGAACAATAACTAGATCCGTAATTATTTTCAGGTAGACAAAATAATACTACAAGCAAACAAAATGCCCAACAATGGCAAGATGGGCGACTACGTCATCGATGGCAGAACGAAGGTGAGTTTATATATTTTATACTAATGGTTTCGATTTTTTTCTTTATAAACTCTCAGAGACTGGTCGAAAATGTGTAATTGTATTTTTTATTTTGTTTTTAATATTTTCATCACAATATATTTACAACGAATTCAGAACGAAATATATGCTCCATAACGTGTAAGTAATATAGAAATATGCAAATTGTCTTTCATCTTACCAAAATATGCGAAAGTTTAGATGGATGGATGGTTGAATGTTTCCAGAACGACGCAACGGATCTCACTGAAAATTTATATATATATGGATAACATAGTCACACACACACACACATAGACTACAAATTTTCTTTTTATATACGCGCGAAGAGAGTCGCGAGACAGCTAGTTATATCACGGGAGACAGCTAGATATATCAAAATAAGGAAGGATTTTTTTAAATTTTTCGACGATGGAATCCTAGATGACGTTTATTAACGATTTTGTTTATTTTATAATATCTGTGCTTGTCTTTATTGATGAAGTCGAACTATTTCCTGGACAATATAATCAACTTCATTGATCTCGATGCAGTTTATAGATATGTAACCTTTAATGCATTTAATGTTTCGCGTGTAGACTTGTTTCTTGTTTTTATATAATCGACTTTAATGTTTATAAGATCCTAATATTCGTCTGGTTTCAATCGCAACATAACAGCTGGAGAACAGCGAAAATGTTCAAAAACAATCAAAATTTACATCTCTTTGGAGTGGCGGGGAGCCTCATCATGCAAGTAAATCGAGACCCTAGGGGTTAAATAGATGTTAATTTGTCCTACGATTACAAATAATTTAAAGATTTTACTCTACTATACGTTACTTATTGATTAGCACATCGCAGCCATGTTTTAGACTTTAATCCTTTAGACGAGGAAATCCCAACTGAATAGCATAGTCATAGCTATATGGTCATCTCTATTGTAATATTTTTCTAATATTCATACTTAAAACTTCTGTTAGAAGCAAATGTAAAATATACCTATTTTTAAGTTTCTTTAACTTAGGTTAGTTTCAAAAATCTACAATATTTCTCACAATATAACCAAAAACAAAAAGCATTTGCAAACTAAACAATTTTCCTTAAACTAATTAATAAAGGCGATAACATTCATAGATAATTAAAAACAACAATAAATTAAACAGATAACAGTGTTGGGAAAGTTTAAGCGGGCATCGTTACCGAACGCAACCAATACAATAACGTTATCTGTGGCCCATCCCTATCGTATGGCGTCAAGATTCGCGCGTCGTTGATAAAACGTCAAGATAAGGGTCCGAGCAGACCGGGACAGAGAACAGTGCAGATATTTTATTACAAAAAAAGTTGTATTAGATTGTCAAACGGCTTAATTTTACTTTGTACTTTTTTAACAGGAGTAAAAAACGTGTTACTTAAAATAAAACTACCTTTAAACTAATTAAGGTAAATTTTATTTGCTTATAAAAATCTCCTAAGCTGTGTGTACTGCGTCCAAGGCGGGTTCGCGCATGCGCGGTCGCGGCGCTGCGTACGTGACTCGCGGCATGGCACGGCGAGGGGGCTGCGGGGCGCGGGCGGGGTCACTGTAAACATTAGTAAGAACTAAGAACGTAGTTCCACGTTACTGCGTCCCATGTTTACTGTTTGCATCGTAGCTGATACATTTCGCACCCTCGTTGTGGATTTAATAACAACCTGTGTAATCAATACGTAGTGAGTTGACAAAACTGTGACAGTCTTATAAAATGATAATCTAAACATTTACGAAACTGTAGACTTGAGTCGGATAGTTGTGTTTGAAAGTCATTTGAAGAGAAACCAGATGAGAATTAGTAAAAGATAAAATTAATATCAATCTATTAATAGTAGTAATGTTGCACAAACTTTGTGAAATGTTGTCTTTAAGTACTTTTTTTCTTTAAATATTTAATTGAAATTCCATATCGTTAGTCAAATGTTTGACATTCCTTTGTTTTGTTTGATGAGGCTGTGGGCAGAGAAACATTCAATAGCAGTTACCGGCAATGAATCGCTCTTCCGTAACCGGTTGATTATGCAATGTTTACATTCACAAGTTCGCAACGAATACGTTAACCGCAATACTTTAATTACGTGGCCGATATCAATACTTTGAATTATAATTTATGCTCTACTAAAATGGTCCAGTCTAGTTTTCGACAACCACCTTTGTTTAGCCAATTCAAATCATGATTCGAAAAACAGACAGTTTTAGCGACTATTGCGTTGAGTGCAACCTGATCTGAAACACCTTGTTTATATCTAACTTACAATGCGGCTAAAAAGTATAGATCTCTCTGTCGTGCGTGCCAGGTGCACAACGCCTTGTACAGCAAGTAAAACAAAATCGGCACAGAGAAAATATTAGAAAAAAGCCTTTTTAAAACACAATCAAACCATTCTATACTGACCGTAAAATCCCTTGTATATATCATAATATCAGTCAGTCCTTTAATTATTTAAAAACAATTCAGTTACATAATTCGGAATATTCATTTGTCATTCAGAATTTGGTTACGAAACTTTTTTTTAGGCGCAACTCGAGAGACAAAAAAGTATGCCGTTACCCCACATTTTATGAATGGAAGCCCTTCGACCTAGTTATGAGTCAGACGACCCTACGCACGCTCCGTCACGTGCGCATTTTGTGACTACGATTCTACAACACTCCCTTGCCCTTTGTAGCTGAAATGAAAGTTTTGGTTTCACTTTCTAACTACTCCGTTGTTGTAACGGCGCGTGAGAATAAGTTTTTTCTATTTATTTGTTGAAAATGTTCAATATTATTTTCAGATACGTACAGTTCGATACTGAAACTATTTTAATTGTAAATTGATTGTGATAATATACTTTCATATTATCGTAATCATACGACGAAGATATGAAATTTTTTTCAAAGAAATTGCTTATATGTCGTACTTGCAACTGTCACAGGTGATTACATTCGATTAATAACATTCCTTTTTGGAGCACATATGTGGGAAAGCGTCGGTGGCTCAGTGACTAAGCACTTGACTGTGTTTTTCGATTTTTGAATTCCATATGTACATTTACCCGTATTATGAAGGATAACATCGTGATGTAATCTACAATATATCGGAGAATTAAATTCAAAGATATGTGTGAAGTCAACCAACCCACATTGGACCAGTGTGGTTGACTAAGGCCTAGTCACCTCATAGGCTCTAGGCTCCGAGGCTTTCAGTAGGGACGTAAAGTGAGCTGATGATGATGGTATGAGAAAGAAAACTTTTTATTTTCATTTACAGAATAAAGTATAAGTTGGTATTGATGGAATCTCTTAGATTCTCATTAATTTTATTCCTCGTAATTTGTACTCTGAATATCATGATAAAATTCCTTAGCCAGTGAGCCATCACAATTAAAATTAAATAACTATAAAAAATCACATTACGACAAATGAATCGTTATGGTGGTGTAAAAAACAATTTCACCGTGTAACCGCACGCATTCAAATAACAATCGATTAAAATAACCGTGAAGTTGACCTACCTACATACCAGCTGCCAGCGGTCGAATTGGTATACTCAATCATTGCAACGTATTTTTTTTCATAGTGTTGGGTTCTTTTATACTAGAAGGTCGTAAAGAAGCAAACGGCCATCTCTACTCGCCAAAATATCGAAGCGACCGCTGCCCATAGTCATCCACAATCGAAGATGCATTGCCTATATTTAATCGACAGACGAAAAGACGAACAGAATGATAATATTTCCTGTACCCGTGCGTCCCCAACATGTAGGTCAAATCCACAGTCCCTTCCCATCCCTTCCATATAAGAAAAGGCGGGGAAGAGGAAGAGGAATCAAATTAGGCCTCCGGCACGCACTCATCAGAGGAAAAACTTCCACTTCACGTCTGTCTTCTGTGTAGTCGTGTTACTGTTACTCCGTCGCCACTGTTAAATGATCAAATGAAAAATTAAAGACAGATATCTGCAACTTCTCTAAAGTGAGTAAAAAGCATTTAATATAAATGTTTCTGACGTGTTGACTTGTACACGTGCATTTCCCGTGAGGTTGGCAATAACAATATAAACAACATTTTTATCGCGTTACACGTAGCCAACAAAGTTAACCGCATTTTATGGTTATTGGTGCAGTAATTGACCGCATTCGTAACAAGATCGTACTAGCGCAGGGTCGTTTCAAAGACATTTCCGGTCCTTGCGGCACGTGCGCACGCCCTTTTGTTTAAATAAAATCGTATAACGGAACGTGTTACACGTGTTTGCGCCAAAACGATCTGTCAAGATCTTACTTTTTCTTTTATGGCGTTAACCTTCAAATTCTTGGCAGTGGTTTTTTACGTCATCATTATTTATTATTTTTAGTGAGGCCAGATCATTACTTTCAAAGAAACCTATCTATATTCATGTTACAACATCATTTAATTTCAATAATTCGTTATGTTTTGATGTCGTTGTCAGCTCCTAGGAGCTCGAGCCTACACTACATTATTAAGTCAACCAAGCTGGCGTGCGTATAGCTTGACTTCATACTCATCTATATATATCGGACATGGTATTACCTAGAAAGTGGAAACCGAAGCTTGACCTGCAGATTACAAGTGCTGTGTTTGACCACTGTGCCATCGATGCATGAACTTTGATGTTGACCGGCCTACCGTTCGACGCTACCATTGATCGACAGGCCGATCAGCTCAACGAGAAATACCTACCAACCTGTTATGTACAAAGCATTTATTAAATAAATAGAAAAACAAAATATGTGCAATAATCCGGTTCCAAAAGGAATTCGCAGCCGTCTGAAACAAGTCGCCGGGGAATTCCTTACTGAGGATTAGAAACTCATATATCTAGACTAGGCCGACCTTCAGGACTGATTCGTCGTTATATTTTTAGCTACGCAACTTCCCACACAATTTTGCATATTCACAATTTCGATGTTGACACACCAAAATGAAAGCTTGAATTCCCAATAAGATTTTATAACAGTAAATTTAAAATAAATACTTTATAATTACTGGGTTAATCGCGTATGTGAGCAACAAATAAAGTTATAATAATATTTAATCATCGTCATCAGCTAGTGAGCTGATGTATAGTGATACATCCTCACTGATGGGTTCAGAGCATAGCCCTAAGTATGGGTGACTAGGCCTTAGTCATCTACGCTGACCAAATGCGGGTTAGTTGACTTCACCCACATCTTTGGATTTTTTTGATGATATCTGCTGCATCACGATGTCTTCCTACACCAATAACGTCAGATAAAGGTGCATATGAAATTCTAAAGAGAAAACTGAACTGTTTGGAACGATTCCTGCCGCCGAGTTTCGTCATCGGACGACACGACAGACCGTTAGGTTCCATCCACACCACCTTGATTGCTGGCATTCCAGAACATTGCGGTTCTCGCGACATTTTCTGCCACGCACAGCCGCGTCGTGGTAAGGTCTGTCCTCGGCGGTATTTTCAAACCAGTACGACTTAGGGTCCTTCAAGAAGCGAGCCTATCTCTTTTTCAAAGGCCGGCAACGCATCTGTGGTTCCTCTGGTGTTGCAGATGTCCATGGGCGTCGTTGATCACCTCGGTGTTCACGCCGCTCGTTTGCCCCCTTCTCCATAAAAAATGCATTGGTACACGGCGGCATCACTTCATTCACAATTCGAATTGTATCACCGTGGTACAATTGTATCACTATCTGTCGTGGCACTAATCTGGCGTTATATCAATTTGTAATTTAGTCAAAATAATTTTGTTTACGTTCGAAAAACGTAACCTAAATGCAACATAATATTTATCAAATGGATAAACCCATGTTTACCAATCCGTAATAGTAACAGTTGTTCCAAACATTTTCCTTAAAACATAAAAGGTACACAGTGAAAACAAACCGTGCATTCACATATGTTGAGTCATCGAGTGGACTTGTTTATCTGGTACTTAATAAACAGTCGTTGTGTCGGGGAAGTACTGATTTGGCAATCATCCCCAATTAGCGCGGGCGTTTTTTTAACGCACGTTAAAAATAGTTCAAATGGAACAAATGCCTTTCCATATATCTGTTCACACGCGCTATTTTATATGCAGTATTGCAATTTGACTGAGGAAACAAAACAAGAGTGAGAGGGTTAAAAAGTGTCAACGCGTAGAGTTTAAAAAGCTCCGATGCTAATTTATTTTATTTATTTATTTATTTATCTCAAAAAAAAATCCACAGCTTTTATTTAAACACTTTATTGCACAAAACAAGTACAAATGGCGGAGTTAATGCCTATATATATGCATTTTCTACCAGTCGACCACATATTAAAGAATTAAACAAAGTAACAAGGAGGTGCACTACATAAAAGGATATCCTATAAAATAATAAAAAATAAAAACATACTAATAATAATTATAACAAAAAATTTAAATTAAAGAAAAAGAAAAAAAATACAAATATAGACATACACACAAGATACATGACTAAATACATACATAAATAAATATTGCAAAAACATACATCGGTAAAAGAATACACACATAAAAATAAAAACAAATAACGAAAATAGGACTCCCATTCTTGGCATTAAGTTATCAAATGATAATTCGTAAATTAGCAATTCAAGGAAAGATAATAATTAGAAAGCAAACGCTTATATATGGAGATCGTGGATGACTTCCGAACATTAATAGGGAGCTCGTTCCAAAGTCTTATAGCAGTAGCTGCAAAAGAGTCGGAGAGAAAGTCAGTGCGACGAGGAAACACGGCTAAACTTAAATTTTGGGAAGATCGAAGTGTGTGATGTTGGCTATTATCACCAAGATATTTAAATTTACATTTGAGATATTCTGGGGCACAATTGTCATTCATAATTGTAAAAAGAGTACGTAGTATTCGTACTTTTCTCCGTTGCGGAACTGGCAGCCATTGAAGTTGCGAACGATACTGCGATATATGATCATATATAGCTAATGATAGTTTATACTTGAGACATTTCGTTAGAGGTGTCTTTTTGAAACACTAACGCTAACGCTAACGCTATACATGGTCAGATTTGGGCAATCATTCTTAATAATATCATAAATGCGAAAGTTTAGATGAATGGATGGATAGATGTTTGTTAGAGTTTGTAGCCTAAACCGCTGAACAGATTTCAATGAAAGTTGACATAGATATAGAGGGTAATCTGGAAGAACACATAGGCTACTTTTGATTGTGGAAATAGTTACAGTACCCGAGGGATACGTAGCTTTTGGTTATTTACATATTTACTCTATAATTCCGCAACGGTTCTACATCTTACTGAGATGTTGTTTACTATAAGAACACATAGGCTACCAGTTAAAGGTTTTTTAATTCCGCGCGGATGGAGTCGCGCGCGATAACTAGTACTTGATATTTGATTTTGGGAAATGGTTACCACATATTTATTTTATCGCATTTCAAATTGTAAGCGGTACGAGGATGAAAACGATTTCAACGTTTCTCACACAGATATTGTAATTTCTAATAAACTATTACAGATTACAATTATTTATATTCTTGATCTTTGACACGTACTTAATGCTTTGTACAAATGCCACCCACAGAGCAGTGAGCCAACACGCGCAAAGCATTACGCACGTGACCGCCATTTGAACTGCCCCTTAAACTGTCTGGTACATACTGACAGCCAAATTATCCTATCCTCACCTCCCTAAAAGGTGCCCAAACCGTTACCTAACGTTATCTTGGTAAAATACTTTAAAGACAGTGACTAATAAAGGCGTAGGTAAATAACATATGTCCAAAATTGACGTAGCTTTCCCTTCTAAATGGATTTTATAATAAAAGTAGCTGTCGCCGACGACTCTGATTGCTTGGAATTAAAAAACTTAATAAGTAACATATGTGTTCTTCCAGACTATTCTACATCAATCCGAAATTTGATCAAGATCCGATCACCAATTTACGCCACAAACTCTAACAAACATCCATCCATCGAAACTTTGACTTTTATAATGTATAAAAAAAAATATTAGCAATATCACTACATAGTATAAAACAAAGTCGCTTTCCCTGACTGTATGTCCCCTTGACTGCTTAAATATCTTTAAAACTACGCAACGGATTGGATGCGTTTTTTTTAACAGATAGAGTGGTTGTAGAGGAAGGTTTATATGTATAATAACATTCATTAAATAGTGGAGAAATACTGTTATTTTTGAGGTTTCTAATGTCGTAATTAACTACATTTTTTCCGCTTACGTTGCAACAAACGCAGGCTGAACCTTACGAGATTTATCAGATTTATACCCGTGCGAAGCCGGAGCAGGCCGTTAGTAATAAAATAAAATGTAATAAACCTGGAGTATCTGTTTGTAATATTGAAATAACCGTTTTTTTACTACATTTATATGAATATATATACGGTACATACACCAAATTAAATTTTTTTACAACTTTTGTCTGTCTGTCTGTTTGTTCCATCTATGAAATGGCTGGACCGATTTAGACTGGACCTTTATTGGCAGGCTGGTGTACTACGGAGTAGCTTAGGCTACATTTATTTTAGAAAAAGAACGCGCGGACGGAATCTCGGGCGACAGCTAGTTTCTAATAAAACAGAAAACGACTGACTGACACTCGAAACAAATAATAAGAGTCTAATGGCACTAAGCTCAAAATCGGTTCAATCGTTAAAACTAAGTAAATGGAAGTTACAAGTTCTCTGTTTTTTTAAACGAGAATGAGCGCGATGGCAATATTTTTGTATGAATATACTTGCAGTGGAAAATTGTACTAAAGTTTCGTTCCACCGTTAGTGTTGTTCATTTCTTTCTTACGTATGTTGCCGTTCCGTAAGGCCAGTGTTTTGTATTATGTCTTGGCATTTGTAATAACAGCGGTTTCCACAATGCGGCAACGACATCGCGACGATAAAACTGTTTCGTAATCCATAGATTACGTAGAAACGTATCCATTTTTAAGAAGCGATGTGACCATCTTTATGGTCCATGCAAATTATAATGGCATAGAATATTTTTTTTTTTTTAAAAGTTTCTAAAATTAATTCATAAAATAATGACGTCGCGGTCTAGTACGTAATTCGAGAAGCGATTTATATCCGAACTGCCTTATGTAGCTGAGGAAAATGTTCATTCATAACATCATTATGTCAGTTTTTTAAAAGAATATCATAACAATAACACGTTTTTTCTCAACATTTTTGGTCACTAAGGGAGACAGTTTACATGGTGACTCTGAGCACAGCTGTAATGTGATCAATAAGGCCGATTGCAATGGTTTGCAGGCGATGGTGGCGTGCTACCCCGGTTCGGGCAGCCACTACGTGAAGCACGTCGACAACCCCAACAAGGACGGCCGGTGCATCACTGCCATATACTACCTTAACCTCGACTGGGACATTAAGCGCTGCGGAGGACTGTTGAGGTGAGGAAACAAAAGAAGGTAGTTAAAAGTAGACAGATGGAAGAAGAATATGCTCTGTTCTCGTGATGTTATGTGATAACGCTGAACCTGTATCATTTCACTACTTGATAAAACTTTATATCAATGGATATTTGCTACTACTTCAATGCTGTCTACTTCCAATTGGAATTGAAGCAATAGTAGTAGACGCGAGCAACATCTGGTGCAACAATTGGCCGGCTCATCATGTGCATTACCATGGCACTCTGAAAGCATTTCCGCCTTTCGTCTGATGAGTGTTTCAGTCTTCTCCATCTCACCTTTCTCATGGGAAGGAGGGCTGGATTTAACAGAGAATAGGACGTTTAAGAAAGGTAAATATCTTCTTGTGGTGCATTTCCTCTGTCAATTAAAAGTAGGCAACGCATCACAAATACGGATGTCTATGGGTATCAGTCCGCTATTTTGTCGAATTTAGGTTGCTTGATCGTTTGCTACCTTATATTATAAAATCATAAAGCAGAACAGATAGGAGTAAAAAGAAGAGAACTGTGACAGAAACCATTGGGCCATGAAGAAAAAACATTTTTTGTAAAGTCGAAGTATTTCGCGATCAAGTTGGCCCAGTCCAATGTAAACAGTGATCGATAAGTTGTATGTAACTTACAGGGTGTTCCCTGAAGGCACCAATCAGGTGGCGGACATCGCGCCTATATTCGACCGAATGCTGTTCTTCTGGTCTGATCGCCGCAACCCTCACGAGGTGCAGCCCGCCTACAGCACCAGGTATTTACTTATAGCTTGGTAGCTTATTATAGTACCCTAGCAGATTAGCTAGCTGAACGGTATATATTGCAATTCCAGTGTCAAAATAATTAAAATATTGTCCAATGTCACAGAGCAAGCAATCTTACTTATGGATATACAATGGATGGATGTTTAAAGGTATATCCAGACTTAACGGATCTCGATTGTAATTAGACACAGATGTCGAACTAAGTCTGGAAGAACACACCTACCTACTAAGTTTTTTTTTAATTTATTAAATTATTAGCTGTCGCCCGTGACTCCGTCAGCGCAGTGTTAAATAAAACTTAGCATCTTATGAGTTATTCCAGACTATGTTCTATATTTGTATATATGTGTTAAATTTTAGTAAGATATGTTGGACCTACATAAAACTACTTATCCCTCGGGAACCGTAACTATTTCTGGTATCAAAAGTAGCCCGTGTGTTCTTCTAGACTATCTTCTACATCTAGGCAAAACTTCATTGAAATCCATTTAGCCGTTTAGGCAACAAACTCTAACAAATATCCATCCATCTAAACTTTCGCATTTATAATATTAAGATTTTGAATTTAAAAAAATATTCTGTGGAAGCAAAAATAATTTCACATAGTTACATACAAATACACTTTCTAGAACCTTGAATTAGTTAGCTTAAATTTAATAAAACATTCTAGTATAAAATGCATAAGAAACGGGACTATGCCGACAAAACGGGTTATCTAAAAAGAAAAAGAAAACCTGTACTTTGTGTAAAACAATAAAGAATTAATATATTGTTATTATTTATCGTGATACCTGTGTTTCAGATACGCAATCACATTATGGTACTTCGACGCGCAGGAGAGGGCGGAGGCTCTCAGGCACTACAGTGAGTATTTATATTTGTGTTGTTACAGCTTTCACATATCTTTACGAGTACTCTGAGACAATAATTAATCGTATTACAAAATAATTTAAAACTGATTTAAATCCATAACTAGTTTTTTTTTCTGATAAGAAATTTTCAAATAGAAAAAATATTAAACAATAAACTTGATAACACTATTGAGTAGAGTAACTTTCTATGACACTTCTAGAGTAGGTAGGGCCTATCTTTACTTATCAATGTGTTATTTTTCTAAACTAATGTTAAGAAAAAAAACTTAAAAAATGGGTTCAATAGAGCGCTTTCTTTCACTTATATAATATCTACTTTTTAAATAGTATGTAATAAATTTTGTGACCCCTAGAGTGAAGAAATAAGACACTATACCTAATTCTACATTTTTTTTCTTAATTCGACTTTAAAACAGGATCTTAATTTAACTTTATATTTAATTGTTATATTTTGTTAAGAAGTTTTTTTTTTCAGAAGAACGCGGTCAACCGTCCTCTAGTAAGTGACGGCGGTCGATACCAGTTGACAGCATTGCTAAGTTTTTATTATAGTATATTGTATGACACCATACACAACATACACTCCTGTTCATTCTCGACAAATAGCGTCTAACATCTGTGTATTCACAATAACTCTGTCACTATCTTTCTAGTTAATTTTAACTTTTTTCAATATATTAAATCATATGTTTGTTGAGAATTAACAGGAATTTTATTAATAGTTTTATGGACCTAGTCAATGTGGTCTTGGCGTTGAGAAACGATGACCATGGTTATTTGTCGCAATGTAATTTCATTACAATTATATTTTAATTAACAGACCTCAGGTATAAATGTACATTAAAACAACTCTTTACTTTTAATTTTAAAAAAATCTACTATATTTACACTAAGGTATCTCTTTTGAAAGCCTTGAACTACTCTTGTTGTGGTATCAAACTACTCTAATTGTGGTATCAAACTGCTCTTATTGTGGTATCAAACTACTCTAATTGTGGCATTAAACTACTCTTGTTGTGGTATCAAACTACTCTAATTGTGGCATTAAACTACTCTTATTGTGGTATCAAACTATTCTAATTGTGGTATTAAACTATTCTAATTGTGACATTAAACTACTCTTATTGTGGTATTAATATACTTTAATTGTGGTATTCGACTATTCTAATTGTGGCATTAATCAAATTGAATTGTGGCGTCAAACAACTCTAATTGTGGTATCAAATTACTCTAATTGTGATATCAGACTACTGTAATTGTGGCGTTAACCTAAAAAAATTACTCTTATTGTGCCATTAAACTACGATAATTGTGGTATTAAGCTACTCAAATTGTGGCATTAAACAAATCGAATTGTTGCGTCAGACTACTCTAACTGTGACATTAAACTACTCTAATTGTGGCATTAAACTACTTTTATTGTGGCAGTTAGGTTTTCTTGAAATTCATACACACATTTGAACCACTGTTTCTTTGATGTTGATATAATTAACTAGTAGATTAATGATGTCCTTTATTTAGTCCGTTTGTCGGACAGTTCGTTTTTTATATTGTTCGTAATAACATGTATTATTCTAACGCGTTTCAAACGCTGAAAAGTATTATTTAGTACGAATTTGAATTGGCACATCTCAAACAGGAGTACGCTTATGTTTGATGTGCCAACTCAAATGTGTACACAATTTTAATATTTTAACTTCACCATGGTTCGCTAATTATTTAATTTCTTTTATATTTGTTATAAAAATGTTAGCTTTTTAAGTGCAATAGACATTTGTTTTTTTTTCTTTTTTATGGACATGTTTTTTTATAATATATAATGTATATTTCGAAATTTATTTATTGATATTTTTCACTTTTAATTCTGTTTATGTTTTTTTTATTCAGTAACGTTAGCGACCATTGACGGACAAAACTGTAGTCGATAATGCAGACGATTTGTCCACGTGTATAGCTTTATTTATTTATGTATCCACTCACAACCATGTTGTATATAAGGTGCAAATGTTTTACAAGGTTAATTTCACTCATAGACCGTAGTCAAAATTTAACTCTTCGTAACTCCTCTCCCAATATTTCTTCAACTTATGATTTAGAAAAGAAGAGAATATTATAATAAAGTAACAGACACACCAACAACAACATCTGCAACTGTCCTAATATTAGTCTTCCTCTAATTCTTAGAGGAATGTGGATTTGACCGAGGGTGGGACGGTTAAGGTAAATATTCACTTTCAGTGCGTCTTCTCCGTCGATTTAGGAACACATCTGCAATGGGCGTGTATACTTATTAGAATAGCTTTTATTTTGTAGACCCTGTAGAAATATTACACAATAAAATAATCGATGTTTCAATTTTAAAAAAATCAGTTTATCGATTTCCGTTTAAACACTCCAAACTGCCACATGACGTCACAAAACGATATCGAGAAACCAAAACAAACCTCGCCGCCTGTCAGTCATCAACGGACTAACTCTTTTTGAAGTTTTTTTTTTTATAAATAGACGCAAAAAAAATATTAAGAGTGGATGATTGCTTTTAACGGTATTATACTTGTTGCTCGTGGAAGGTTATGTTTACGAGTTAAGTTTTGACAGAACTGGACTTCGTGACTTTTCAGTGTTACCAGATGCAAATTGAAGTACATTAGTACACTCATATTGCAGATGTTTGTGGAAGGCCATAGTTTTTAGCAGCGATTTCAGCTCGTTTGCCACCTTGTAATATAAAAAGGGGGAAAGTGAGTAAGGAGGGTTGCGAAGCAAGTTTTTGTGTACGCGTTTGTTTTCTGAATTTTTTTGGGAAATTCAATATTAATCGTCCTTTTGTAATTAATAATTATACTTTCTTAAAACATATGCATCAACACTTTAATCTGTAGTTATTTGCTGTAAATATGACTAACACAACGATAATGTAATTATTTACTGAGAGCAATTTGTAAGGAAATAAGTATTGAATTTTATACAATATAGATAGAATTTGTTAATTGTTACCGTGGGTTTTCACTGGCGAAGGAATTATAAAAGACATTCCTTTAAAAAAAATGTGGGACAATGTTTTTAGGAATGTTTCGGCAGTGGAAACGCACGGTAAATGTGTGTCGCGAAACAGCGGCGAGTTATTTAATATTGTGATGTTACTCGTTATTTAAGATTTTGTATTTAAAATTCAATAGACCAATGACGAAATGCGTTCTAAAAAGTTCCAAAAGGTATTATAGGATTTAGAATTACAATTAACAAATGTACTAGACATTTTGTTTTTTTTTTATATGTGCGAAATGTTTTTCTTGTGTCCTTGTCTAAAAATAAGTGTAATTCTAAATCTTTTTGGTAAGAACATATTTCGTGAATGTAAATTTTGCAAACGACTGTAATAAAACTTTTTTTATCAAAACATTTATTTTATTTCATCCTTCAACGTTTTTTTGATGTTGCACAACAGATAATATCGATGTTTAATAATAAATATAATCGATTAATTATAATCGAGACAATCGATTTATAATTCGCAAGTGCTGATTTTGGAGCGTCTGTAGGGGTTAAGCTCTTGGCCTGCATTCCTGGGTTCCAATCCAGCCTTGTACCAATGTCTTTTTTGACTTCGAATTTCATATGTACATTTATCTGAAGTTACGGTGAAGGAAAACATCGTGATGCTGCACATATTGGAGAAGAAATCCAGATATGTATGAAGTCAACCGGCGCTGGACTAGCGTGGTTGACTAAAGCCTAGTCACCCCTAACTTAGGGTAGGCTCCGAGCCCCTCAGTGAGGACGTGTAGTGAGCTGATGATGAAGTACTGATTTTATCGCTTAGAAAATCATAAAAAGTAAAATGAAGCTTATAAAAGCCGAAAATAAAAACTACAACAGCATCAACTTTATTGCTTTGTTATTCTTTTGCCTTCTGTAATATAAATGACTGCTGCTTCAAATTTTCCTTATTATCTTCTACTTCTTCTTCCGCGGTGGTCGTCTCTTGACCTCCTTGAATGGACCAAGCTTCTGTCTGACCAGTAGTCCCCTCCACCAGGCTTGCACCACCACCGCGGCGTTGAACATCATCTCACGGTATCGACGAGCCTTCTCACGCTCCTCTTTAAAGTTCACCCAGTCCTTCATCAACTTGTCATGTTTCTCCAACTGAAAGACAATGATTACTATAGACTAGTGCGCCGTTTTTTTATATAAGAGTAGGGGACAAACGAGCCCGAGTACACCGAGGTGATCAACTACGCCCGAGGACATCTTCAACACCAGAGGAAAATTATGAAGCACCGGTGCGTTGCCGGCCTTTCAAAAATAGATAGGCTCGCTTCTTGAAGGACCCTAAGTCGTACTGCTTTGGAAATATAATACACAGAAGTAATATACAATACATAAGGGAACTTAAAATACTACGGAATTTTATCAAATCCACGTTGTCACTATTGGTGAAAATGTTTAAGTACGTGGACCCATTACTAAACTTTCGTGGTTTTTACTAATATAACAATTACACACACAAAGGTGGACACAGGTCGCTTGATTTGTCAGCATCAATAACATCTAGTACAGACTTAATGAGCGGTTAAAACGCGCACAATAGTACATGGACTCAGATGGATGGAATCATAAAGAAAGTAGATCGATGCGGTTACCTATAACTTTTTTCGAACTACCGATTTAAACCAGCCCGTGATCATGGAATCATGGCGCATGCAACTGTGCCAAAATATCTATTATTATTATATATCTATATAATTATTAACAGTGGTAGAGGCCAGCAATCTGTTGCACACATTGGCTCACAGCAATACTACGACCATACAAAAGACAAGCGTCGAGTTGTAATCATTCCGCGTACGGTCCGATAATTTTGTACCGGAAACCTAATTTTAGTCCCATCCCCCTTCCCACCCTTTTCTTATATAGAAGGGATGGGAAGGGGAAGTGGATTTGACGGACAAGGGGACACACGAGAAAAGGAAGTGTTCTCTTTTTTTGCGTGTCTTCGTCTGTCAAATTCAGGTGACCACTTACTCGTTTGATACTTTCTAGAATAAAAAAACATAATCGTGGTAAGAATGTTTGTTACGAATATTAGGTTACCATTTTTCTGCAGTCAATATATTCAAGATTTTAAAAGGAATTGAAACTTATAATAATATCATATAGGTGATTTCTGAAAACTTACCGTCTCCTCGAGCTTATGTCTGTTCTCTAACGTGGTTTCGTAATCAGACCTCTTAATCTGAATCTTCAGGTCTATCCCCTCCATATCCGTATCGTACTTGTTCATCCAACTCTCAACTTTCTCCAATGTTTCCTATATAGTAAAAACATTTTAAAGGTAGGTAAATATTTTATTTTTTTCAGACTCTAGAGTACATGACACGAATCTCGTTATGTTAACTGAATCGAAAACAGCACCACGTCAGCCAAAAGGGACTGTTCAGTCCTGCATACGCTGAGCTGGCTCCTATAGCCACACTTTTATTTTAATTGTCGTAAATCTGTGTTGCGGCTCTGGCGCTATGTGGCCAGTACGCAACAAACCTTCTTGGATTGTTTTTTATCTTTATTGTTTTCTTTTATTTTCTTATGTCGTCTTTTGTCTTATTATTATATTTTTTTCATCTTTCGCAACAGAACAATGTTTTATTTTTAACATATTTTTGACATCTTTTAATGTATCTCTTTACATCAAAGTTGTTTTTTGTATTTTATTTTATGGTTGTGGCATCTTAAAGTCTTATTAGTACAACAATCTGAGCTGTGTGTTTTTATTGAATCTTTGTGGTAATAAATGTATTTTCTGTCAAAATGTACGTGTACGTTGTTAACACTTATAACAAACTACATACATATTTACATGTTAATTCATCAAACTCTGTTCACTATTACACTTCGTTGTTCAGTCTTCGACTTTGAGCGATTCTATCTTTATACTTACATTTCTTTTGTTCGTATGTTTGTTACTGAACTCCTCCTAAACGTCTGGATCGATTTTCATGAAATTTGTTATGTGCCTTCAGATAGACTCGAATATGGTTTAAATTCACAATTCACAGCAATTTCAACTGTTTTTTTAATTATCTAATATAACAAAGCAAACGTAATGTTTAGACGAACCTTTGTTAAGCTACCTTCAGAACGGCTAATGGGATCAAACTCATAGCCTACTTACTGAGTTAGTTTTTTTAATCCGCGGACGGATTTTATTCGATATTAAAAATTCTTAGTGGCCAGTTTGCCATTTATTTGGCAGAATGCAAACTTATTGGCAAAGAGATCCCTAATTTCACCATGGGCAGTGGACACTTCACTATTTATAAAACAGCTGCTTTACATGAACAGTTTCAATCCTCGCTTTCCCTTGTGTGAAATGCTCACATTAATGATAATGTTATTGAGAAGCTCGAACTCTGTGTGCACGCGCTGCTCGTGGTCCAACCGTTGCTTGTGCGTCTCTATATCTGAGGCCGGCGGGCGCTCGCGGTCCGCGATGCTCTGCTCGTGCTGCTCTGTCCGAGCTCGCTGCCAGTTCTTGATATACCGGGCTTGGATCTCGGCGTTAAGCGCCGCATCCTAAATCATACAAAAAATACAAAGAAACAGCGAAGGGATTAAAACTTCGGATTGTTACAGGCGTTGGGCTTGCCACTTACTTCCACTTGAGTTTTGAGTCTGTCTATTGCCACATCCGTATCATAGGTGACGGTCTTCACGTGTACGCGTTGTTGACGAATTTGTCGGTGCAAGTCTCGTCGAGTTCTAGTAGATTACCAAAAAGATATGCACTTTCAAACTTGATTGCTGTTACCTTACTAATATTATAAAGGCGAAAGTTTAGATGGATGGATGTTTGTTAGAGTTTGAGCCTAAGCTGCTAAACGGATCTCGATGAAATTTGGGATAGATAGGATAGTCTGGAAGAAAACATAGGCTTCTTTTGTTCCCGGAAGTAGTTAAGTACGGTTCGCGTGGGATACATTAAAAAACTCAACTCAAACTCTAACAAACATCCATCCATCTAAACTGTCGAATTTATAATATTAGTAAAATTGTGTACATTATTCATATAAGTGATATGTTTATATGAATATTTGTTTCTAGCTTTCTCCAGAACGCTTTAACGAATCTCGATGAAATTTGACACACATATATAACACAATGGAAAACACATAGGGTACTACAAGTTTTATTTTAAATTTCGCGCATACGGGGTCGCGACAAAAAGCTAGTGTTGAATATGGTAAAATCACAGCAACTGGAGAATAAAAAATTAAAACCAACGCTCTATTCCTAGCTTCGTCTTCTAACAGTGCTAGAAAATGCTCCTCGAGTTCCACCATACCGACGGAGTGTCTAACCAGCGACTCGAACTCACGCTCCAGTGACAGGTCTGCATAAGTCGATGTTAACACGTCTAAAAGGAAGTTTCTGTAAATATTAAGGTTTGGGTTTAAATATGGACGCTAAGAAAGATTTCTCACATTTTAACAAATAAACAGGAAACCTTATTTTATTTTCTTGTCTTGAGTCGTTTTACGGAATAAAAGTATTGTTATAGGTTAGTTCCACTATTTGACACAAGCGGCGCTATGTTAGTTCCGCCACTAGCTAATAGATAGCGCGTTACCGGATGTTAGTTTTGCTACTAGCTAATAGATGGCGTCGCGAATATTTAAGCAGTTATAAAATACAAATGTAAATGAATTTAGCTAACCTATCCGCTTCAAGTTTGTCCAATTTGTACTCTTCACGGCCTAAGTCATTAGGATTGATCTTTCCCAAGGGATCAATGTTTTGCGCCGGAGGAACGGAAAACTTTATTGCTAGCAGATCGTTCATATCTGCCATTGCTTTTGTCACACGCAAGGCGTTGTTACACTGAGCTAAGTAAGCAAGAAAGTATCAAAATCTTACTGTACGGTGCATAAAGGAAAAAAAATACTTTTTCGTTTATTTATATATATGATGCGATTATATCCATATAAATAACTCACCGAGGATACGCATAGTTGTAATAGAATCTTCTAAAATAGTTGCAAACAAACATGCAGTAAAAAATGGCAGCCTGTAAAAATTTATAATGTTGTTGAAAAAATAATAATTCCAGTTGTGATCACGTGAAAATTCTGTCTAGACTTACTCGTTCGGATTTTTTTTATACTGTCCTTTTAAGCTGTCCTAAAAATTAAGACAAAATGGAACGATTCAAATTAGGATTAATGCTTATGTGGAAAAGTATTACAAGTTATCAATTATCCAAGACTGACCTCTTCCATTTTATTTGTTCTTGAAGGACTTGGTGCATTCGTTTGGATTTTTACAACATTAACAACATCCCAATTCCTCATGTCATCACTGGAATTCCTTTTGTTATATGGAAACATGTTATAAAAAATATATCATATAATCTTCAATAACGGCGATTGTTATTGTTTATCGAACGATAAAACTGAATTATTATAAAAATAACATTAATTAAAATAATATACTGTCAAGTTAATTAGAAAATTGTCATTTGTACAAGAAATAAACATGTCAACTTAATGGCTTTAGTTTTAAATATAATAATTTTAGTGGTCACACTAAAATCGAATAAAACCGTGCCACGATTACAATTTTATTTACTCGATTGATTACAATCGTTCTACCGTCATTTCACTTCACTATCGTGAACGTCAGTTATGTCACGTGACTTTTTTGTCCAATCACAGATCAGTTTTCTTTTGATTTAAAAAACTAACTTCATGAAGGTAACATCGAGTTACATTTTAGGCTTTGTTTACCAGTTTTATTATGCCTGAAAAAGAAAAGGTGAGTTTGGAAATTTAGTGCACCATAAAAAATCAAACAGGAAGTTTATTACAGTTAATGGTAGTGCAAAAGCGGTGGAAACATAAGTGTTCGGCATTTGAGATACGCTACTCGTAAACTAGTATTATGGCATGCCATGTCAGTTCGGTTATGGTATGTGTTTCTGCATAATTTACGCGTGTAATATCGTCGTTAATTTGTGAATCGCGCCAAATATTAGTGGTGTGAAAGTTTTAGTGAGAACTATTTTTCACAGGAGGCGATGAAGACTAAAATTGATAAAAACAAAAACGGAGACACTGAAACTGAGGTGAGTTGTTTATAATCGTAATTTATACAATTTTAAATTCTCATGGAACATTTTATTTGGTATATACACTTTCTTTTAAATAACAATAATTTTCGCTCAACATAATATAATAGTTTACATAAGATTTATATTAAAAAAATATGTTTATTGGTAAAAAATTAACTAACTGAAGGATGCGCCTTTTAAAAGCAAAAGTTTTTATTGGCATTTTTACATTGTTTTTTAATTAGATTATTTAATTTATAATTGTGCAATTTGCAATCAATCCTTTACTTCCCACTTTTACATAAATTGTATTATTTTTTTATTCATATCATTTAGTAGTTTCCTTACTGTTACTTTATTGTTACCTAAGTACTCCTAATATTAGTAACTTTATATTTATCATGATTTTATATAGTTTATATTATTTAGTTACTACTTAGGCGTTCTTTTTTATTTTTTGAATCATTAAAATGTAACATAAAAATATAATGTAATGTATAATGCAAAATTTACAATGTATAATCAAATTCCCATAAACAAACATACCACAACAACAATAGTTACATAATCATACTATCCATTGAGTTAGAGGCACTCTCTTGTCTCTTCAATATTGGAATCTAGTTTGAATACATTTGAATAAATATTGGATTGTTGAACTCAGTACTTAAGTAGTAGAATGCTATAACTTGGTCAAAAAATCTAGTTTTAGGCTCCCTACCACCTGACGGGACTGCTAATTAAATTAGTATATATTTTGTTGTAAAGCTCACAATATTTTATTTAGAAAATGATATTTTAAATGTTAATATGCATATTGTTTAAATAAAAAGTATGGATGGATTGTGTGAAAGAGGATATGCATAAAAAGGGAGTGTATTGAGATGTGACGGCAGAGATGTGTGGAAAAGTAGTTCATATTGTGCTGACCCTCCGTAGATAAGTGCAGGTTGATGATGATGATAGGTGTTGTTTAAAAAATCAAATGTAATCCTTTCAAATATTACATAAGCAGATTTATTAACATTTTTCACTCCATCTTCCCTCAAATCAAAAGTAAACCAAGCTCTTATCCAATGCTTATGTAAGCATTGGTAAATATACACATTTTTCTTTTAAACAATTGTGATTTTATTGTTTTATGAACCACACCTTTAATTCTAGAAAAAAATATTGGAATAATTTCTAATGATGTAATCACAATCTAGATCCCCACATCAGCAGAAATAAGCAAAGCAAAGACCCTCATCCCCAATGGTGCTTAAGTGATTATGATCGGCCCCTAAAGAATAATCTAATTGGATTATACTTTTTCCGTACAAATAGCAAAGTAACACATTTTATGGTGTATGGGTGCCACGCAAATTGCATGTCTTAATAAAATTGTGTATTACTAGCTTTTCCTGCTATTTTGTTCATGCAGAAATTAAAAAGAACATAGATAATAGCCTATACATTCTGAGAATTAGTGTTTTATATCCATAAGAAATTTTATCCAGATCTGTGCAGCTGTTCTGAAGGTACCTTATAATAAACACCCATTCTCTCATATTTATAACATTAGAACGACATTTCATCTAAGGTATAAAAATTCATTTAAAGTCATAGTTAACTAGATATTATTTATTTAAAATTAGATTATTTAATAAATCTACTTTTATTAAAACTAGCAGTCGAGCTTGACTCTTTCCACAAGGAGTAAGAAAAAACTTTATTTGCAGGCTATGTGTTCTTCCAGACTATTCTCCACAAATGAAATTATGCAAATAAATTAATACAATATTCTCTCTCTGAAATTTGACATGGAAAAAAGTTATGTGAGGAGGTGCATAATGTTATTTTTAATAACAAATATGAGTTTTGGTTCATTTTAAACCGCTAATATTGAGTAATAAATAAATTTGATTGCTAAAAGTTTATAGATTGTTTACAATAATGTCGTTTTTTCTTTAAATGTTATCAGCATGTCTAATCGACTGAAACATTAAATAATACAAAGTGAAGCAAGTGACGTAACTAACCAATATTATGTTAGACTTGTGAAGTTGTTCTAGAAAGTTTAAAAATTCATTTCAAATAATATCCATTAATAATAAGTTATAATCCAACAGCTGTCTAGGGCCTAAAGCCACAGTTTGTGTATAAATACACACTTTACCATTTATGCAATAGGGCAGTGAAATCATTACTATGAAATACATTTTTATTTTTATTAATAACTAGCTGTCGCCCACAACTCCATCTGCACGTTCTTTTTCTAAAATAAAATAATTTAAAACATAGCCTAAGTTACTCCTTATTACATCAGCTACCAGCCAATAAAAATCCCGTCAAAATCGGTCCAGCCAATTCAGATATTAGCCGGAACAAACAGACTGATAGACAAACAGACAGATGTTGACAGATGTTGACAGATGTTGTTTTGGTGTATGTACCATATATATATTAATATTCATGTAGTAAAAAACGGTAATTTTATTTTACAGACACTCCAATGTTATTATATGTATAGATATAGATAAAAATAACAAAACTCAACTACCTAAAAACCAGCTGTTGCCCGTGACTCCGTCTGTGAACTTAAAATAAACATTAGTATCCTATGTGTTATTCCAGACTATTTTCCGTTACTGTACAAAATCTCAATAAGGTGTGTTGCACTGTTGCTGAATTACTTAGTAAACATGAAAGTACAAAATGAATATATCCCTCAGGAACCAAAACTGATTAATTCAAAGATAGTTAGTTTTTGCCTGACTGACAAAGATATGTTTTTAGCATGTATGTAAGTAAATGTTTGTATTTATGTGGGTTTGTATGTAAATTCCTTTTCTATTATTACAAACCCCTGGTACAGTGGTCAAAGTCTTTCTCAATCTTTATTTTCTGTAAAACGCAGACACTTATTTACATTTTGTGTTATAGTTTATACATTTACATTAACTTCTGTCTTACATTAATAATAAATTATTAGGAATTAAATTGTCAGACAAATGTTTTAAAAGTACTTGATGGATGTTTAGGATAATTAAACCATCAAATCCAGATAAAACTACTAAGCTTTCTAGAAAAAATTATTGGAATAACTTCTGATGATGTAATCACAATCTAGATCCCCACATCAGCAGAAATAAGCAAAGCAAAGACCCTCATCCCCAATGGTGCTTAAGTGATTATGATCGGCCCCTAAAGAATAATCTAATTGGATTATACTTTTTCCGTACAAATAGCAAAGTAACACATTTTATGGTGTATGGGTGCCACGCAAATTGCATGTCTTAATAAAATTGTGTATTACTAGCTTTTCCTGCTATTTTGTTCATGCAGAAATTAAAAAGAACATAGATAATAGCCTATACATTCTGAGAATTAGTGTTTTATATCCATAAGAAATTTTATCCAGATCTGTGCAGCTGTTCTGAAGGTACCTTATAATAAACACCCATTCTCTCATATTTATAACATTAGAACGACATTTCATCTAAGGTATAAAAATTCATTTAAAGTCATAGTTAACTAGATATTATTTATTTAAAATTAGATTATTTAATAAATCTGAAATGACTAGATACAAAGTTAAATAACTATAAAATAAGGTTTCTCTATTTGTTCCTATTAAAGTTTTTAAAAAACATCTTTGGTCTTATTGTTCTTAATTAGGTTGCAAATACTTCCCAATAAGTACAATGTTTTGTTCCATTTCTGTTTTGGTTGTTGCCCAGTGTACGTCAAACATAGGGCAGTCCAGTATTGCATGCAGCATTACTGAACTGAATTTGTCAATTTAGGTGGCTTTCGATTTTTCTTGTGTACTATATTGGCACAAAGCACATATAGCGAAGGTAAGGAAAAAAAATCAAAAAAAATACTGAAGACAACCTGGTCAATTCTTACTCGGCATAACTATTTTTTCATTGCTAGACCTTTTTTTTATTATTTTGAGTATTAGAGTCTGTCAGTCGGTTTTTTCGTTTTTTATAAATGTAAAGTTAGGTTATTAACATTTGATTTATGTTTGGTTTGAATATGTATGAGATGAGAAGAGAGAAGAATGTGTGTCAAATTGGACTCACAAATGTGTAGAATGTATCTGTTATTTTTGATGCTTAGCTAGTGACTTTGACTTTTTGACTTTGACTTTTTTAGTGGTTTACTATACTTTTGATAAATTAAAAAATATATTACGGAATTATGTAGGTCATATGAGTTGTTAATTAAATATTTTTTATATGTAATATATTATTTTCATGGAAGTGTATATAATATAAAATTGGTTGGTGCACATAATATTCAATTGTTTTGCTGCAATTGTTGACACAAATCCGCATCGCGTAATTGCAGACGATGCGTAGTTAACACGAATTATATTGCACAATCGATTGCATTCACGACCTTGGTATAATGAACCTTATTCCCTTGATATAGAGAGCACACGCTATCGCAAATGTGTCAATAGTGTAAGTTTATAAACACTGTTTTGGCACTCGTATAACGTATCATACAAAACAGTGTTTGCGAAGCGACGCGTGCGTACGAACGCAACGCTCTACGGTTTAATATTAGAATATTTACAAAGTATTCCTAAATATCAATATCCGTTTAGTTATTATTGGAATATTTATATTAGTGTTGTGTATAGCTAGAGTTTCTTTGACGTTCACACAAAGTGGGATTATTAATTTCGACGATACTTGTCGGAAAGTGGGTGTACGTTCGTTTATAATTTTACATATCTTAAGATTTCTACATTGTAAAATATATTTTAATATGTACTACTATGTAATAATTTTGTGAAAATGGATACGATAACAAAAAATGTTTACTCAAACTTATCATATTTTTTGTCATATATTTCTCGAGTTATACATTTTCACTTAGTACTAGTGTATACGTATTACTTATTAATTAGTTTTTTATTTAATATGTATTGGATTCTAAAAAGAAAGTAAATGGTGTTCTGTAAACAGTCTTTAGAATTAAAATTCTTCAACGAAATAAAATTAAAAAAAAACTGGGCTATATACTTTAATGGAGGGACTGGATTGCATTCACTTTTTGCAATGCACGCAATTTGCGATTGATTCATTAGCGTACGTAATTTTTTTTTTGAATGGGGCATATTTATTCTCGACTTAAAGTAAACGTAAAGTAGCTTAAATGGTTATCTACCACTCCAACAAAATTCTTCCGTATGAAAATGGTATATTTTTCTTTATTATTGACTAGTTGTCGCCAACGACCACGTCCGCGCGTTCTTTTTCTAAAATAAACGTAGCCTAAGTTACTCCTTATTGCATCAGCTACCTGCCAATAAAAGTCCCGTTAAAATCGGTCCTGCCATTTCAGAGATTAGCCGGAAAAAGACAGACAAAAATTGTAAAAAACCTTATTTTGGCGTATGTACCGTATATATTCATATACATGCAGTAAAAACGTTTATTTCAATGTTAAAGACATTCCAATTTTATTATATGTATAGATAGGTAGACGGAATGTAAAAAATACTTATTGAGAAATGTTACGTAAGGTTATTGAAATCTAGTTTAAAAATAAATTATAGCTGATTAAGTTGAAAAGACGCAAAACACTGTGCGGATTATTTTCGTTGGAAATTTCCACTGAGTCCGTAAAAATATGAATTAGTGTGGCGTCGTTCAATAACCAAAAGCATCGTGATTTGTAATGACATATTTTCAAGCTGATTATTTTTTTAAATAACTAATTTGTCTTATCAAAAATCTTTGATAAAATTAGGTGTCGCAGCACAACAGAAGTTTCAGTGTTGAATAAATGTCCCATAATTCCAAGCTAGGTTATGGTACCTCCTTAGTCGTTGACCTCTATCATATAATCTAGTAAGATGTACATTGTCTATGAATATAGGAGTTCTCTAGTAATGGGTTAATAAAGGAGAAAAGAAACAGTTATATAATATAGTCTCTCGCTTGGAATGGAACTTCAATATGTTCTAGTAGTTAGTCCCATTTAGTTTGCATATTTCCGTTAGAAAGTAACAAATGTTACAATTATTTAACGTGTTAATCATATCTTTTAATAACGCTAAAGTAAAACAAGCTTTAGTGAGTGTAAGTAAGCTAATTCTCCTTTTATGAGGTTCGGAAACGACTCATCCAATTAGCGGGCGAGCGTAAATTGAGACACTCCTCGTTTTGCACACCTTTGTTATTTCAATACCAGTTATTTTATTTTCCCAGAACTACGGACGAGGAATTATATGAAAATCTTTCCTTTGGTGATAGTATAATAATTGCTAAAGTATAAATTGATTAATTTTTCCAAATCAGTGTTAACGAACCCCTTTCCAAACTTTACGAGTTTGAGTAAAAACAACTGCAGTGTTTTTTACTTTTGAACATTTATTTTACCTTTACCGTACATTCCCGGATTCTCCGAAATAGCGAAGCGACCGGTGACAACAGATATCCTCAATTGGAGATGCCTTGCCTACCTTTAATCGACTGTGGAGGGAACCTCTTCCGCCAAATCCACTTCTCATTTACATAATTTCTTAACAAGAAAAGTATGGGAAGAGAAAGTTGATTAAAATTAGGCCTCCAACACGCACACTCATCAGACGAAACGCGGAATTACTTCCACTTCACGCCTGTCTTCTGTATGTTCGTGGTATTGCACCGGGCGAGCTAACCTATTCGTTCAAAATATGTTAACTGCGGTCTTTACTACTAGTTTTGTTTATTTTCCAATGGTTCAGAACATTTTTAAAAATAACTTCTTATTAAAACTTTCTTAATATTTAAAAGACACATATCTCTTTACAGTTTATTGTAGATTTTGCAGTCTGCGAGCCTACAGTCGCTTTAGCGGTAAAAACAACGGTATTATAGCACTTCGTACATCAATTGCATAATCAGTCTGCAAATGATCAGTCCACTAGAAATGACAATAAAACTAACAGAACCATAATGAAATTGTTACGTATTTGGGAGTGGTGAAACGATAGCTTCCTTAGCACAGACTGTTTATTTAAGTACCTGTCACATTTGGCGGGCGTAGCCGTCAGTTCGGAAAAACAATACACAACAGAAATGCCTCGATATCTAGACAGACTTTTCAAACGTCTTACCAGAGTAATTGTTATTTCTTCTTCAACAAAATCATTATTAGTTCATACGACCCCGTAGATAGGGGTGACATCCTATGTCTACCATGCTGGCCTACTGTGGTTTGGTTCACTTTACACATATTAGAGTCTTTTCGCAGATAATTATCTGTAGGTTCTATCACAATGTTTACTTAGTGTAATCTAATGTTTACTCAATTTAATTGATACATGACAGAATCCGAACTCAGGACCTGCGGATTACAAGTCAAGAACACTGAGCCACAGATGCTCTCTTATTCGATGAGGTTTTATTAAAGAGTTAAAAATATCACTTATAAATTTAGAGGTTTCTAATTTTATATCGAAAAATCACGTTCCTTTTTTAATTAAATCGGTCAATTTATACAATAGCAGGTGAAACGAGAAAACATTTAATACGGTGGTATTTCATTCCTCCACGTTGATTGCGGCAATGTGCCGAGATGAAGGTTGAATGAGGGCTGTCTCCGCGGTTACGTACTGATCAATTATTCAATCGAGCACGTAGTAAATACGTAAGGGCTGTACCCACGCTTTGTGCTCATTGTAACATGTTTAAACTCAAAATTATGCGGGTTATGTATAAATCGTATCAGAGCCATATCCCCTGCGTTGGGGGTGCCAGTCAATAGATGTTACTACTCTTAAGGGCGCTAAACGGCGGTGGAAGGCTAGAGGAACATTTATTATTAAAGATTTGTTGGCGACATACTTAAATTATCCATAGTCTTCAAGGGAGCGAAAGTGTTACAAAGGAAATTTATAGCACGAACGTGACGGCGTTTGTCTGGGCCATCCTAGACGAACTTATACCGTCTATATTGATGAAATCATTAAGAAGTACGGTATTAAGAGCAATCGAAACCGGCAAGTATGTATAGATGTATATAGGTAGAAGAAGCTAAACCGGTAAAAGAGTAAGAGAGGTCCTACTCCTCTGGGTCAACGGCTTTATTATGTTATTGTAGTCGTTTTCAACGGAATGTCAGTTTAAAGAGATTTATAACAAGGCACAAATATTTTGAAAGTCCACTGCGCTGACACCTGACTTGTAACATTTTGACATATCTGATATGGTATAAATGTCTTTCATACCAGTGTTTCTCTACTGGGAACCCACAGAGAGACAGAGAAATATGTATTTTTACCTAGAAATATCTGTATTGTTTTTAAATAGTTAGATGCGTTTTATTTAAAAAACCTTATTAGTAGTAAAATATATAATTGCGTTCCAGGAGGCCTCCGAGTTTTGTAATGATGCGGTTTTCGCAATTGCCTTGAGTTTCTATTTGCGATAACGCAGCACCGACTTGTTTTACCGTAACACATCGCGTTGCAAACGCAATATATCTGTTTAAAGTAGGTTGTGGCTTCCGAAATATCCATACAAAATTGTCTTGTTTTTTTTTAAAGAAAGAATAAGAAATGAGACATTGAGTTTTTGTATAGTTGTATCGGTGGTGGGAACTCACGTAAACATACAAAATAGAAGCAGTGCGTGCTATAATCTGGTTCCGGTTGTTTTCGTAAACTGGTATTTTTGCCGATGCCGTCCAACGTAAGCTTTTCTTTTATTTTATGTATAAAATATACAGGGTTATTGATAATTCGACGCATTCTCTATAGGAGTTGGTAGGAGTGACTATATACGATTATTTTAACCCCACATATGCATTATGCAAAAGTGAACCATTTTTTAGTTGCTTTTACATTTACAAACTAAGACAAAAATAATACTTCTAAAATGTATTAAAAATGTTATCTGTTTAATTTTTTTTCTAATTAAAAAAAAAAGATTATTTTTTAATATTGAAACAACAATTATCGTTCTTAATTTAAAAATGCGAAACCAAGAACGATATTCCTTTGCTATTTTTTCGCAATTTTATACCAATATAATGCTTAAAACTAAAAAAATTAAAGTTTTGTATCGGCTATGCAGATTATTTTTAAAACATAACCGTTTTCATAACTCTCCAAAGAATTACGACTAGGAACAACTAGGAACTAGGAAAGGAAGTAGTTGAAATTCGGACTCAACTCAAACTTCAGTACCCTATGTGTTCTTCCAGACTGTGTCCTTCATTTATGCTATATTTCATCGAGATCCGTTCAGCCGTTCTGTTCGCAAGTTAATTACTGATTAATCTGTACTGTTCGTAGTACTAAAATTGTTGTAATATTTTAATCCACTGTAAAGATAAAACGGCCAATGATGTTCATTATACTATTATTAGAGTGAAGTTGTTATCCCTGGCTATGATCTGTAGAGATTAACCTTAATTTAGAACGTAAGTGATAAAGATCGCAAGATCCCTTTGTTCTTGTGATAACAGTATCTCGTCCTTGATCTTAAATCCTCCTTGAAGGTTAATTTATTGTTATTTTATTCAATTTTCTTTTTTAAAACGAGTGCTTTTATTTCTGTGACACCATTTTTTTAATTTGTTATAACAAAATCATCTTCGATTAAGTTTTTATTTATATGTAGAAAGTAATGTGATGTTCACTTAAATTAGTAATTTACAAACAAGTCTTCTCTTTTAATTATATTATCTTACTAAAATAAATGCAAATGTTGAGATGCAAGTTTGTTTGTAGATATATGACTTAATGGATCGCGTTCAAATTAGGTATATATGAAGAATATAGTTTGCGGTTGTTAATTCCGGACTGTCGGTGTCAGTAGACAGTAGTACATAATTTAAGCATCGAATTCTGGTTAAGAAACGCTAACCTCCATTAATTTGGTAACTTGAAAGTCAACAACTTTGTCAATGTATTTCGGTTTTCACTTTCACTTTGTGGGTCAACAATTTGTCTGTTAACTAGTTGCCAGTGATCGCCTCTTAATTTATACACACGACGATAGGAGAAAGTGTAACTCTTAAGGTTATATTAAAAAAAATGTCTCATTATTATTCATATTATTCGAAATATCAATCGTAAAATGTCTAATGGTAGGTTTGAATTCACTAAACTTGAATAGTTCGTGGAATAATTTCAGATGTTGTCGTAATTAACATGGACTTGTTTGACTTGTCTATCTGTCCTTTCGTTTTAGGTTTCTGACACTCCCTTTACTCGTTTTTTTTATTTGTAATTGATATTTTTAACATCATTAGATTATAATTGATGGTTAATTAAAAAGTTAGTTGAATAAATTTGCAAAATAATAGTTTTGCTATTATCATCGAATTATTTACATATTTTTAATATTAAAATAACTTCATATAATGAGTTGTTTTGAGTCCTTTATTTAACATATCCAGAGTCCTTTAGATAACAAAACGGACTTTGTCACAAATACACAAGATTTGCGTATACGGTTGACACTGGTCGCTTTTGTTTTTCATGACGTATAAAGAAATTAAAGATTTCTAATTGTTTAACACAACTAAATAAGTAAAGTGTAATTTTCGTTGTCTCCCTAAACTATGACGTACATAGTGTAACGTATGAGTTAATTTAAAATGATTATTTACTTATACTAACACGGTGGTCAGAAATAAATCAGATTGCAAGCGGACGCCAGCGCCCCTGCCTCCATACCCCTGCCCACTGAACACAAACAATGTGGTTCGAAATAAACCATCACTAAAATACACCGCGCCAGTGTCGGAAATAGACGACAAACACAAATAAAACAGAAGGCGATGCGTAAAAGAAATGTCTTTGCTCTAGTACTAAAGAACGTTAATCATTTCACACGAACGTCACACACAGTCCTTAGCCCCTTAACCTACGATTTAGATTCAAATTGTATACAAGTTCGCGAAATATATTATGATATATTTCGCGAACTTGTATACAATTTACCGTTACAAGTTACTAATTTTGTATTTAGGAGTTTTGTATAAATATATTATACATTTTGTAGTACTTGCGTTTACCACATTTAATTCATCAGACTGTAATTGCGTATCAAATATTCCACGTAATATTCACATCTTGCCCGATCACGGTACGCGGGCTATGTCCGTAATATTTACTTCTGGCCCGATCATCGTATGAGGGCTATGCACATAATATTTACGTTTGGCCCATACATCGTACGCGGGCTATACCCGTCACTGTGGGTTAAGGGGCTAAGCGATTGCTCAGCGGTTCCTTAGTAAGGATTTCTCACACTAAATGAGCATAAGTTTTTTCCTAAAAGGCCAGCAACTCATCTACGGTTCCAGTGTTACGAATGATGACCATGGGCGTCGGTGTTCAATTTGTTATTACAACTTCTCTATTACCTTATTGTCTGAGTTAGATGTCATCACGGACGTTTAAATGTCTTTTAATGAGTTGTTCGAATTTTTGGCTTAAACAAAGTTTTGCCTATACGGTGTCATTCACCACGCCTTCATTTTACCTGTCATATCGATGTTATTATTTTTTTATCTGATTAAAAATACTAGCTGTTCCGTGAGAATATTTCTGATAGTATTTATAACGTAAGATTACAAAACAGCGATAAACGACTGGATTGACGCGGTTTAGTTTTTTTTATAACTAAAGTGCGAGGGAAAAAAAAGCGGCGTTGTGTTATTTATTACTAGCATTTACCTAAAATTTTGTTCGCGCAGAATTAATAATAAATTCATAATTAAAAAATATAGCTTATAGCAACCGTAGATAGTGTAATTTCTCAACAGTGAAAGAACCTTTAAATCGATTTAATTGTTTCGGAGCCTATTAAATGCATACAAACAAATATTTCCTCTTTATATTAGTAGAGAAGTAAAACTTCTATTATTTCGTCCTAGAGCCAGTTTTCTCTTCATTTTACAAAAAACAAGATAAAACTATTTTAATGACAAATTTTAATCTCAACGTATGAGGCGCCAATTGCTATGCATGGTCAAACCGAGACCCTAAGAGACCGAGGTCCTAATACCTACGCTCCCGCAGACAAACCAAGGTTTTGGCAACAGTTTTAGAATAATCCAGTAAATTATTATTCTAATTTCTTGTATTGTTTTAATTTTGAATCTGCCTCGTATTATATTACTGTACAATCGACTATAACGAACGACATTTCATGCAAGCGAATTCATTTTAAATTGTTAACTGTTTCGAACGTGAGCAAAGAAAGTGACCATCAGTGCGATTTTACTTAAAACAAAAACAAATAATTTAACACTGCTAGGTGCCATTTTTGTTCTAATGCTGGGGGGGCTACACTATCTCGCTAACGTTAGCGCTAAAGTTGCACGCTAAAAGTCGAATAAACTTTACCGACGTAACGTTTACCGAAATAAACGTTACCGACAGCACAGCAAAGTGTGTTTCTGGATAATTTCTTAGCACGATAATTATCCCAGCGACAACGAATTGTGCCGCTACACTTGCTCGGGAGTGGGGCTAGGCGAGTTAGCGCGATAGTGTAGCTCCAGCATTACGCACACAATCTAATCTTCCACATACCTTTTACGAGAGTATTTATGGCCAGTATTGCCTTATCTATGATGGCGTTGTATCATGATATGTTTGCTTTTCAACTGTTTATTGTCTTAACATTTGCTACAAATATAAGATGTTTGTGTTCCATAGTTAGCACTGTCATATATTTATGTTTGATATTTATCATTGCTCGTGCTGTTACATCGCCAATGATTACTTTTTTGATCGACACATTCAGATCAGTTGCGCAGCGTTTACCTTAACAGTGTTAGATGTCAGCAACATGTGGCGTACGATTTTGCCAGCTCGCCCAGTGTAATACTACGACTACACAGAAGACAGGTATGAAGTGGGAGCAATTTCGCATTTCGTCTGTTGAGTTTGCGTGCCGGAGGCATAATTTTAGTCCTCTTTCTTTTCCCATCCTTTGCTATAAGGAAAGGTTGGGAAGGGAGGGTTGATTTGAAAGGAGAGTGCAGGAAATTGAATGGGAAACATCCTCTTCTTGTGCGTCCTCTCTTCTGTTGATAATAGGTAGGCAATGCATCTGCAATTGGGGATGTCTATGGTCACTGGTCGCTTCGCTGTTTCGGCCAACTCGGTGGTTGCTTGCACGGTTGCGACCTTGTAATAAATGCGGTATTTCATCAAATCAACCATTAATCATGTCAAATATTTTGATTATTTGGTAATCTTTATAATATCAATTAAGAAAAGGTTTTGTTACTACTAGTGTTAGTCACTTCGTTTATCTTTATGTCACACCATAAAGCTTTAGTACTCATATTGACATCGGCTACGGAAGGTCAACTTTACTGCATTCCATATCGATCGTGTCGTTAACAGCCCATGACGACGTCGGTCTCATGTTCGCAAGTTCTTTATTTGTTTACGACAGCCTGTACACGATAAGCATTCCCATTTTCTCTTATGTTATGGAGCTAAGAATGTCTAGACACGTCTGTTTCAGAGTTTATCAGAAACTCTCTTACACTTTTTTTGCTTATATTACCTTTATACTTTTTAATCCCTTAAATAATTAGCCAAAGAAAGGTTTTATGTGGATCTAGTTATTTATTTATGTATTCATATAGTGTAGAAATTAATTACACGTGACTTAATCCATCTAAACTAAAGTCTACACACTAAAGTTGTAATTCAAACGTCGCGACGCTGCTTTTGTTATCGATTCCGGTTCGAATGGCGCCGTAGATTTGTGAATGTATGTCAACTAGTCTAATGTAATATACCATTTTAAGATGAAAACATTTTAAACTTGTCAATTACGTTGCCAATAAGATTTGTTTGCTGGCGACTCTTTGTCCTCTCTGAATGTTGTGTCTACACTCGCAACTTACGGATACACAATTTCTCGTAATTGATGTTCGTCTCGCGAGCATCAAGGCCGTTTGCATTTATGAATGGTACCGTAACGCACCGGTTACCGTCGGTTATCTTACCTCCGCGTGCTGACATAATACGTGATAACGCAAACGTGATACTCTAACTGTACAGTTATTGCAATATGATATCCGCAGCTCATAATATATTTTTTCCTATGAGTAGTTAATACTCCATTTTTTTTAATCTGGCTTTAATGGCGAATTCACAATCAACGTTTATTTCTTCAAAATTTTCCATGGTTTTAGTTGAAATGTTGAAAATGAAAATCTATTTTCGCAATGTCACTTTCATATTGGATGCCAATTTCGTTAGAGTGGAGTGTATAAATAACTGAAAATCACGGGATTTAAACGTTTTAAGAAACAATGTTATTCTTATCGTCACTATTATGATCGCCGAGTTTTGTATTCTTAATAACATTATAAATGCGAAGGTTTATAGGGATGGAAATTTGGCATAGATGTAGATGATAGTCTGGAAGGACACATACGCTTTTGATCTCGGAAATAGTTAAGTTCCAGTGGGATACGTAGTTTTTTGTTATCTACATATTAACTCGATAATTCCTTTACAGTTCAACATATCTTATTGAATTTTGGTACAGATGTAGAAAATAGACTGGAAGAACACATAGGCTACTGATTAAGATTTTTTTTAATTCAGCGCGGTCGGAGTCGCGGGCGACAGTTACTATTCTATATTATTTGAAGTTATCTTTGTAAATCGAGATAGTTGTAGAACTTTTAAGAAAATGATCGTTTCGTATCAATTCGCCATTTAGTTGTCCATGACTACGAAATAACAACACTTTTTTTACAAACTAAACACCGCGTCGCTTAAATTTCGTGACAAAAAAAAAACAAATAACAAAACTGTAATACATTTAGTACGAAAGACAAACATTGCAGTGTTAGACTGACACTAAATTACCTCAGTTTTTAATTTTAGCGACGGCTGATGTCACCGCGCTTTACGCTGTAAATATTAGATAGTGTCGTAAATAAAACTTACTTTTTATAAAAATGTGGTACATTGAATGTTACAATATTGTATTATAAATCCCAATGTTTATAATGGATGGATGTTTGAAGGTATCTTCAGCACCACTCCAGGGATTTCGATGGAATTTGGCACAGGTGGGCGTAGTCTGGAAGAACTTATAGGCTACGTACTGAGTTTTTTTTTAATTCCGCACCGTCGGAGTCGCGGTAGAATCTAGTATCACTACATAGTATTAAATAAAGTCGCTTTCTCTGTCCCTATATACCTATGTATGCTTAAATCTTTAAAAATACGCAACGGATTTTGATGCAGTTTTTTAATAGATAGAGTGATTGGATAGGAAGATTTACATGTATAATAACTTCCATAAAATAGTGGAGAAATACTGTTATTTTTGAGGTTTCTAATGTGATGTCGTAAATGATTACATTTTATCCGCTTACATTGCAACAAACGCAGGAACCCTACGAGATTTATCAGATTTATACCCGTGCGAAGCCGGAGCGGGCCACGATTCGATGTCTTTTAATGTTTGTTTTTTTATTTACTTTTAAAATATTCAAATAATTAATGTATGCGTGTCAATGTTATATTCATGAATAATTGACTTAATTTCCGATCCGATTATTAAATTTGTTTCTTACAAATTATTATTATTGTTTGAAATGTAAAGTTTTATTATTAACTAGCTGTCACCCGCGACTCCGTCCGCGCGTTCTTTTTCTAAAATAAAAGTAGCCTAAGTTACTACTTATTACATCAGCTATTTGCCAACGAAAGTCTCGTCGAAATCGGTCCAGTCATTTTAGAGATTAGCTGGAACAAACAGACCGACAGACAGACAGACAAAAATAGTAAAATATGTTTTTGGTGTATGTACCGTATATATGTATATTCATACACACGTAGCAAAAAACGGTTATTTCAATATTACAAACAGACACTCCAATTTTATTTTATTATATGTATAGATTGTAAAAATTACAATTATTAACGGATTTACAATATGGTGAGCCTTGTATTCGAGGTGAAAATTTATTGTCCTACTTGTGCTACTGATAAAAAGTAATAACCCTCGTTTTTATCATTAAAAAAACATTGAAACTTCTTTCCGGTAATTTTGCTAAAAAACATTCCCGCTATTCGTTTCCATTTTATCAGTTTAGTTATTCGATTTGTACACAAAAAGTCGAGATTTATTATCTTGCGGACTGCAATGTGAGTCGACGCAAAAACACGGAGAGAAAGTCAGTCAGTTGTGAGTTGTGACCAAACGTAAAGTGACTGGCGCTTGGCTGGCGACCTGTCGCCTGTACAGTGAAACTTGTAAAAGTTGATTGTTACCCTCATTAGCTGCCGTCTGTGATTAGAAGCTCTACATCATTAGTAGGGAAAGGCTACGTGTTTTGAAGTGAAACATTTTGTTTGAATTTTTTACTATGTCATATTAAAAAAATACTAGGTTTGTGTGACGTGCTTAGAAGCTCTAATGCTGTTGAACAAGCATGTTGGTTGTAATGCGAAGTGAACAAAAATATAGTTTTTATACAGTTGCTGTGGTAGTTTAGAATTGATCGGACATATCATTGAAATATTAATTAACCAAGTGATTAGTGTTGACCTCGAAAGAATCGATGAAGTAAACGATTTCTGTTTGTGTATAAGTGAAAAAGGGTTGTGATTTTAAAAATATTTTTTATAATAAATTTATGTATTTGTGAATAGTGATGGGAAAATGTTGGCATCATCGACACTATCGACGAGTTTAAATCGTCACTCGTTATCGAGCATGTTCCAGAAACGATCTACGAGACCCACCATAGTAACGGTAACATATAATATTTATAATATATCTTTTAAAATAACTATTTAATGTAAAATCCAGAATTTTAGTAACTGCATTATAATAGATGTGACACGATGTTGCAGTTCGATTCCCAGATAGCTATTGTGTGAAACAATAGCTATCTGGGAACCTTGACACTGACGTGGTACATAACCGCTCGGCTCGACAGTCAGCATACGATTCGGCTGTCACGGAAAGTAGGCGCATGAGACGACCAAAAGGGTCAACAGATTAGTCAGTATATCAAATCTCTCCCTTTTAATTTATTTGGAATTAAATCACCTTGGTTATTTTAAGTAATAATTATTATACCTAAATACCTGCAGCTGTTTATATACATGGTGTTTTATACTTCGGAAGTAGTTGTAGAAGTCGATATACCACAGCTATGTAATTGTATGTATCTAATTTCATTTAAGATCTAAACATATTTTAAATAAGTCGATGTTTTATTATTCGCGTATGTATACTAACACAATTTACTTTAATCTATTCAATGTTTATTGGTTTTAATGTGGGATGTGGAGATGTTACTGAATGCATCAGATGCTATAAATTTGGAATGCGCTACGTAATGACGTCACAGCTCGAGTTTCTAGCTAACCGGTGTTATTTATTCTAAGATACGCTGCTATTTTATTACTACGCTAGAAGTTCAAATAAACGCTGATAAATATTTCGCAATTAGAATATCGAAATCATAAAACTAATAACATATATTTTTTTTTATAATTCAAGGTGGCAAACGAGCAAGCGGCCACCTAAAATCACTGAAATAGCGAAGTGACCGTTGCTCATAGACATCCGCAAT
>JAAOEG020000009.1:6386184-6406501 GCA_011763625.2 Papilio bianor
CGTATATATATTCGTATACATGTAGAAAAAAACGGTTATTTCAATACTACAAACAGACACTCCAATTTTATTATATGCATAGATATCAACGTTGCACAGAAAATCATGAAAATATTTCTCACAAATAGATCTCGGTCAGTCTGAGTTTTTCTCGAGCTAGCCCGCCTTAGCATTCGAAAGGCAGATACACCTTTTTGAAATTTGAACAGAAGTAAGATTATACTACATGAAACCGATCAAAAAACGATAAACAATTTCGAGAATATTATTATATATTTTTCAATTGTTTTTTATTTACCTTGGTAACATAGTCCAGTTTACATGTCAGATAGATCTAAGCAAAAATATGTTGGCCTTCTCACGTTCTTCGTAAAAATCTGTCTTTGTACACGTTTTTCGTAAGTGGAAACACACAGTTGTAATATTAATTGACTACGACCCACATCGCTCTGAGAACTGTCGATCAATCAGGTCTCCCACGAGATCCTGTAAGGGTCAGCTTGTTATGTTGATTTGTAGAACAACTCTCTGGAGTACGAGGCAATTTTGTCAAATTGATTGCTCTTAGTTTGATTGAAGGGTTTTTTATTGTAGCTTATTACGAAGTTAATAAACTAAGCGGTGGTTATTTTTTAACGAAAAACTATAAATACAAAAATACAGGAAGTCAAAGTTACTGTTGTACATTCAAGTTACATTTCCTCAGAGTAAACAGCTACGCGAACACTATTACCATTTGGCGTCGCGGAAATGAGCCGCGAAATTATATTTCTCTGAAATCATTTACTCAATTTCGTTTAATCTCGCTATAATATTGAAATTTTACAAAATATTTGCTTAAATATTAAGCAACTTACAAATTAATTTCATCTGGTGTTAACGGTCGTGTTCAGACTCCATTTAGTACTCGTCAAAGACTCCATTATAATTTTTTTAGTATTAAAAATCTACAAAAGGTTTATTTAATAATCCTTTATCGACTATGAGTTTAGTAGTAGATCCCTGGTGTTTCATAAGAATGTTCTATCCTCAGGGCCATCCAGAGAAACCACTGCCGGCGCTATCAGCGCGCCCCCCGCCACCCACAGCGATAGTTCCCCGCGCGGCGGACGGCCCGCGCCCGCCCGGTTGGAACGGCCAGCCACGACGACACGGCTCCAGCAGGTTTAATGTGCAGCATCACAATCAGGAGCTCGTCAAACTACCGCCAATTAAAGGTGCGTTAGTTAATATTACAATTTCTCACCAAAAGTGGATGTTGCCAGTGGCAATAGAGATGTTGGCGAGGATGGTTGTCCTCAATTGTTGGACGGTGTAAAGAAACGGTAACATACGTAGAGGGTAACTAAACACTTTATTGCGACAATTAAATGTATTTTGCATAGAACATATCTTCGCGATGTAAGTAAGAGATTAAAATTAGTTAATATTATTATTGTATAACTAGCTTTTGCCCGCGACTTCGTGCGCGGAGAATTAAAAAGATACCTATATATAGCACCCGGCGGTAACGTAGACTCTCCAATAATACTTAAACTTTATTCTATGGTATTAAAGTTCAAATTGACTTTGTAATACACAAATCGATTGTATGGGAAAAAGAAAAGGGCAGTTTTTAAGGTTTTCCCGGCAATTATTCGAATTTTTCTCGCCCTAAAACCATCCATGGACTTCAACGAACATTTAAAAAAAGAATTGGTCAAGGCGTTGTTGAGTTATGCGGTTACCAACACATTTTGCGATTCATTTTATAGATAACTATAGTGGACATCATTAACATAATGATTGTAATTCAACAGTTATACTTTTTAGATCGTAAATACAATTTCGATACTTTGTGTCAAGTACTCAAGATAACAGTCGAAGCGTACATATATTGAAAAAGTTGTTATTAATAACCGTTAAATCAATTAAAATAATCATAGGTTGCGTAACAACTGGTTTGAACGATCACGCAACACGCACCTGGTTTATATAAGTTAAAACAGATTAAAACAATATTTAAAAAAAAAAAGATTGCCGTAGAATGTAAAAGCTAGATTGACATTGAACTGTAAAAATAGTAGGAAATATAATCTTATATAGATTGGATGTTATATACATCCACAATACTTTTTCTAAATTTAACATTTCTTGAAGTTGGTCTCCCCTAGTCTTTTTTAAATTCAGTTTCAGCTTTAAGTAATTTAAGTTTTAAGGTTGTTGGTTGTTGGTTACATTAAAATAATACGTAAGAATAAAAACAGATTTACATCAAATCCGTTAGATGTCGTTTCCATTACAACGGTCAGTGTGTCGTAGTGAGCTGTAAATACCGCAATAACGGCTTGATGATCTACTGTTGCAAAATTGCTTGGGATAAATACACGACTTAGACTCTATGTTATAGAAATTGTTATTTACAAAATAACATATCTTTTTAAGACAAATTCGATTCCGTACCCTAACTCTTAACTGCTATTCTCTGTCATTAAATGGCTACTTAAGCAGTCCGTTATTGTTGCTTTCTCATACTAAATCTAGAATAAAGGACTCACTTAGTGACAACTTAAACATTTAATAAGAATAGTTAAGTTTGCTTAGTGATAAAAATGAATACCGTTTCGCATATAACATCCCTGTCGTCAATTGCCAATCCTAAAGCTAAAAGCTGTTACGTCCCAACTATGACAGTCATATAAAATACCTCAAGACTATTTGTTAGTCGGATTTAAAAAGTCGGCATGGAAAAGCGTCTGTCTTTTTATACCAGTAAAGTGTTGTTGAGGAAATTTTGCTCTAAAGAACCAAATTAAATATTGTTAGATTAAGATATACCATCATGCGAAGTTGAAATCATACCATTTTTCTCGTCTTTATATCAGTAATTAGGTAACCCGTTCGTTCGGTAAAAGATAAATGCGCAGATTTAGGATTTAACACAATTATTTTTTTATTCATAGATTTAACTTTAATACTAAAACTACTATAAAAACACAAAAATCATAAATATCGCTCCAGTCGTTTTTAAGTTATAAATAGACGACTGAAAAACGACGAATGTAACACGACTTTCTTTTATATATGTACGTAAATTTAACATTTTATACGCTTTATTTATAATAAGAATCGTTTTCTCCCCTCGTGTCTTAGTACAGTGGCATTTTTGCTTTGACTAACTCGGGCCATTGTTGACGTGACAAAAGGCACTTTGTCAAAACATTTTTCATTGAATGCCTTTCAACTTCGAGGGTGAATCTTAATTTTCTTCGAAGACTTTTTCTTTGATTTTATCGTTTCATAATTTAAATTATACAGATGGGAAAACTCTTGTTTAATTTTTATTATACATATTTAAATTTAATTAATATGTCTTATATGTATATAAAATATGGTTGACAATCACAAAGACAAGCTTGACTAACAGTCTATACTATCTACCCCCGGTAGATGTTTTACTCTTGCAAGAATGAGGTCAGAAAGATAAAAGAAATGTAACCATAATATTTGCATCTACCCGACATACTGACACGTGGCCTACCGCCTAGAGATATCCACACATTTATATGTTCGTAATGAATGCTTTCAATTTGTTAGAACCAGGTCGTGTGTTATGTAGAATGAAATGGCACACGCCCTACGGCTTTACGCCTCGCTTCCTCACTACGGATTCTTTCCGCTACAGCGCCGACAGCGATTTCTGTAAGCTTTGTACCGTTCGCTAAAGTAATGTGCTCAGCGCTTGAAGATTCACGCTTCCTGTTTAATGGGCTAGATATGTGCTCCGATCTGCGCTTGTATGAACTCTATATGTAATATTGTCTTATTTCAGACAGAGATAGCTTCATAGAGGAATCCTTTCATGTCCCATTGAGATATGAAAATATTGTAGTTACTACCCCGATTATAACATCAATCGTAATTTTTTTTAGTATCATGACCTAATTTTGCGAAGGCTCACGGAACCAGGTGTTATCTAAGGATTACGCTTGACTATTCTTTTGCTATTTTATATGTGGTTATGTCTATTAATTTCCATGTCACTAAGTGTACAGTTATTTTATTCAGAGAACCATGGTTGCTTAGCGTTTAATTTGACTTAGCTGAGTCAAGAACGGATATCTTGATACCGGTATTTATATGTTTCTTATCTTAATTGCTCAGTGGTGACCTCGCACTGTACCATGACGGTTAAGAAAATGAAATAACTAAACGCAATATAAATTTAAAAAGATTTTTAAATAAAAATAAAAAAGTTCTTAAAAGCTGTGTGTAAATACGTTCAAACTTGATATTTTTTTAAACTTAATAATTAGCTTTATAATTAGAAATTAGCAATAAGTTAATTGATGATTTATAACTTACCCAGTCATTCATCTTAATTCCGAAAATAGCAAGGACTATATGTATGTGTAATAACTTAATAAAAAAAACCGGCTAACTGGTATTATAATATACTCGTAATCATCGAAAAGAACATTTAGTCAATAACATCTGTAAATCGAATTGGCCTGGCCACCGCAATACCATGACACAGAAGGCAGGCATGAAGTGAAAGTCATTTCGCTTCTCGTCTGATTAGTGTGCGTGCCGGAGGCCTAATGAGAATAAGAGGAAGTGGATTTGACGAGCATAGGAAGAGGAAATATTCTCTTCCTGTGTGTCTCCTCGTCTGTTGATCAAAGGTAGGCAACACATTTGACATTTTCGATGTATAGGGGCAGCGGTCGTTTCGCTATTTTGTCGAATTCACCTCTTGCTCGTCTGTCACCTTATAATGTAAAAAAAAACATGCATATGTACAAAAACACATACATACACATGAAAAACATTACCTTTGTGGTAAAAATGTTTACTAAAGTTTTCCTTTTTCTGCCGTCGTTCAACTCAAAAGCGACAACAGTAACAAAAGAGATGCTACGCCGTAGTATTCAGCTCTACGAGCGTGAGCAAGTTAATTAGTTACTACTGCGGGCGGCTCGTTAAAAATTCAAACACTGCTTAAAGCGTGATGTAACTAGACTTAACTTTGTAATGTAATTTACTTACATTTATTATACTATTCGTACTCGTGTTATTCTTTCATATTTTAGTGCCACACTTTTATTTAGGGAAAAACTAATTTTTGGGACCTTGGACCATAAATAGATGTTTTATTACAAATGCGGGATCGAGGGGAACCCTTTCTGGCTTCACATATCTGTTCCGAATATTTCTACCAATTTTCAGTTCTATGCGAATAATTGTAACTTCAATATAATTTGGCCATAGTATTATATATTAAGTGTTCATCCACAATACGGGAAGTAGTTACATGTGGAAAGCTGTGAACAGCATTCTGTAGATGACACTGGAAAAGGCGGCAGCAATGGGCTGATAGAAATGATCCATCATATAAACGTTGATGTTACATATATGCTAAACAGTAGAATGTTGGAAACATTTGTAGTGACTTCTACTTGTATTGAATACTTTATTACTGCTTACCCTTCTGGTCTTCGCTGTGTTGATTTATCTATTACTATCAGATTTACTTACACTTTTGTCGAGTTATTGACTGTTACATCAATGTTATAATAATTCTATATTTAGTTTTATTTAAAAATAAAATAATCCACTCCTAAAAACAGTATTAGTAACTTTAATTTGCATAATGGTGTGATAAAGGTTATGGCACGTGTTCTGATTGCGCCTTGTAAAACTTACCTCAGACAGCAAGGACGTGTGGAAATTATGTCAATTGTTGGAATAGAAATTAGATTCCGTGAACGTGGTTCGCAACGCAAATATCTTCCTATGTACGACTTACTTATATCTGTTTGCTGTATATGTAGATTTCCATTGTCACTGATATTGAATAATATTGTCTCTTTTTTCTTAAGAGAATGAGAAGGATATCAAAATGTTAAAATGTTATTTTACATGTTTTTAGAAACGTACTCACAAATTAATAGAATCTCTAGCAGATGTAACGAATTTCTAGCAAATGGTTATCATGATTTTGACATTTTATGGGATTCTGTGCTGAGTTTTCTTGGCGTCAATTTCCAAAATGGATCTCGGTTTTAGTTACCTAAGTCACCAATAATACTGTTAAATGTACTTTTATTGTTTTATCTTTTTGTTCTTTTGATATTTTGTATCATAGTTTTATAAACATTGTTGTCATCTAAGTATTTTGGTACAACCTATCCTAAACCTTGACTTGTGAATGCCGTGCCTCTGTCTTTTTTGTATGTGTGATATTGTAAACCTGCTTGCTTGTTGAACATTTAATTGATGTATCTTTTTAATTAAAAAGAAAATCGAAAGATGATAAATCGATTTTTTTATCGTTTAGTCTATAAAAATGGATTATATTTTTTGATATATATTATATAATTTATACGACTTAATATTTCTTTCGTATCTTGAAGGTTTAATTTGATTTTGCTCCATAATAAAAATTCTGAGGCACCATTTCTTTAACAGCAATAACAAGCAATAACTTAATAAATACATTTCAGATGTTTCTTCACTGGTTTATATTATTCACTCTGCATGTATTCTATCATTTCCACATCAATATCTAATGTAGTGCAATGTTATTATTGAATTTTATTCGGTTGGCACCGCTGATTGGCACGACTATGCTTTATTAATCTTATCTGTGTTAATGCTTCACCATTCAAGAACTTAATAATAATAAATCTCATACAATTCAATACAACTCTATATGATTTTACAATAGATTCTCGGAGCACTCTGTCAATGCGTAATCTTACAAATATTTTATGATACTCTAGTGGTACAGCAATTAGTCATATGCAGCTCAACGATGTTGGGTGCATTAATATCGCACACGGATTACATTCACCACCGATGATTTGCTTTAATTCTTATTTTATACTAGCAGTCGACGCGACTCCGTCCGCGTGTTTTTCTAAAATAAAAGGTTTTTTTTTTTAAATAAACGTAGCCTTACTTACACCTTATTACTTCCTTACTACCTTCCAATAAAAGTCCCGTTAAGATCGGTCCAGCCATTTCATAGATTAGCCCAAACAAACAGACAGACAGACAGACAGACAAAAATGGTAAAAAATTTAATTTGGTGTACCTACCTTATATATTCATATACATGTAGTAAAAAACGGTTATTTCAATATTAAGAACGGACACACCAATTTAGTTATATGTATATAGATATATCAAAAGCTTCTCTACTTCTTAGCTATGTCCAGTTTGTGTCATACACTTACTAAACGTTGTTTTTGCGTATTAAAAAATAAACCACTTAATTGCGCACTTGTGATGCTGTTTTTGTTCATTATATTTTTATTTAGTACACTATAAGGAATTTAATCATTAAACCCGTGTCAAATAAACGAAAACATTATGCTTCACGACTCATTTGCCTGCCATATCAGTAGCAAGGACAAAAGGCAGTGGAGTAGCGGAAATGAGCTGCACCATTTAAGGTCCATTAATGCGATCGATGGTGTAATGAAGGGGGCGTCTGGTACACACACCCCATGCATGAGGGCTGCGTCGCCGTCGCCCCTACGACCCAACACAGATCTCCCCCATTCTGTTCTCGGAAATCTTAAGCCGGTGACGTATCGACGTGTAATTTTTTAGATTGCTCAACTTGCGACTAGTCGAGGGTAGATAACGAAAGAATGCTATAAAAACTTTTTTCATTAGTCAGTGAAAAACAAAGTAATAAAACTCCACACAGTGTTGATACACCATTGGAATGATCAGAGATAAACAATTGAGCTCTTGATCTCATCTATCACTTCCTTGAACAACTGATTGTAGATGGCTCTACATCCGTCGCATCTGAGACTAGGTCATTGACACCATATGTGTTATCTTATGACTATGACTTTAAAGCCGTAATTGCAATTTCTTTCTTGGCTCTTATTATTCGTGTTTAAAAAACGACGTACATATGTTTAACTACATATTTTCCTACCTTAAAATTAGTATAGTGTATTTGAATTTATTGTAGTAGGTTTGCCATATATTATATGTAAATCAAAGTATTTTATACGTTAAATTCAATTTAAAACTTGCTCGGAAAAAGTACTATATTCTTCTTTTGTCCAACTTTGATTGTACTTTGATAGTGACTAAACTGTGTTACATGACGAAATGTAAATGAGGAGCAACCCTACAAGAGGTTGTATAGAGCGATTGCGTGTGGTGTGGACGTAGGGCGCGGCGCGGGGTTGCGTGCGCGCGCCGCGCCGCCGGGCCGCGGGCGGCATGCGGCGGCGGGGGGCAGCGGGCGCGGCGCCGGCAGTCCGGCCGCCCCCGCAGCTCGCACCGGTCCGGGCCGCGGCCGCCGCTCGGATGCCGCTGCCGGCCTCCGCCTGCGATGGTCCACGCCGGGCCGGCCGCGCGAGCGATGTTCGCCGCCGCTGAGGCCAAGCCGCGCCGCGCCGTCTCGCCCCTCGGTATACCCAAGTCGCCGTCGTTCCACTCGGGCCTCGACCTCGTCGCCGGCCCTGTCGCCAAGCGTTCCGAGAGCGCTTCCGACGTCGCGCGGGCATTTCGCTTCGCCGTGTCGTGTCCGGGCACGATGGAGGGCCAGGCGCCTCAAAAGGCGGCTTCGCCGCCCTCGCCGCGTTCGCCGCCGCCCCCCGCAGCCGTCTCCCCTGAGCGGCCTCCGCAGCCGCCAGCCACCGACAAGGAGAGCCTCATGGTGCAGCTGCCGCTGCTCAAAGGTCCGCTGCTGCGCTATCATTTTCATTGTTTACAATCGACCTTTCTCACCGGTCGCCAGTATGAACGAGACGGCCCGAATCTATTTCGATCACTCGATAAATTCATTAAATATAACCGCAATTGCGTGCTTACCGCTTTTCGCAGCCCACGCCTCATGGTTTCCTTGGTGTTGCGATGGAAGCGTATGTCCTTCGAATCCCATAAGTACTTATACGTCAAATGGCGAATACGCCGCAGAAATTATATCGACCCATTGTAATGCCATAGACGACCGCTGGCGACTCGCGCCATGTTCGGGCCATGGGAATTCGTCCTCGGCGCTCTTCATAATAGTGTCTCCGTTTTCTAATAAAAAAAATTGAGCTCTTTTAATCACACATTGCGTGTACGGGACGTACCCATTCTCGAGAGTTGTTTGGTCTGGTATTAAACTCTCCGAGAGGATGTTATCTGTTAGCGATCAGCACGGATGTGTGTATAACTTATGGCAGATTTGGCAAATTATTCACCAGCTCAAAACGCCTGCTAATTTATAATGTATTGGTGGAAATAATATATTAGTGAAAGGTGAATCACTTTCAAGACAATTCTTTTTTTACGTTTGATAAGCTAGCGCTTGACCACGATCCCACCTGGTGTTAGTTTATAATTACATATGGTTACCTGTAAATTCTGTGCGCCCAAAATTGATTGCGCTGAGTTATAATGAAAATACTTGTTAAAGTTAGTACTCGTCCACAACGATACTGAGTTCAACCTTAAAATGACATGAACCTCAGTATCGTTCGTGTATCGAGAGTATTAAATCTCATTACACGAAGTTCTACTTACTATTATGACGTTTTGAGTTAGCTCGCAACATAATAAAAACTGAAATAAGGTACTGTTGTTGCATTATACTTGTAGCACTTTACCCGTTTCACTGAGTAAACATATTTTTTGATAATACCGTGACCAGTGTCCATTTTTTGGTTTACATGAACTCATGGTTATATTATGTAAATCACTAATATTAACTTAAACTAAATTACTATTTTCTGCGCTACTTTTAATTAACTTAATGGTTAATCATCGCTCGTGGCTTTGACTTTGTAAATTTGTACTATTATATTCGGACCAGATTTGAATCAAATGACGTCACATTTCGTTTTAGTAGTACTTTTTACATAAAAGTATAGACGCAGTACAATTTTCCTAATGTAATCATCGTAGAGCGTTGCTACTCAGCGTACTAACGCCTGTGGGAAGGTAAGACATGTGTTGATGACGTCACATTTAACACGACTGTCATGTTATTTGCACACGTTGTATGTGTTTTCAAGTAGAAGTTCCTCATTCGCGATTCCGTTACCCGCGGTTTGTAAATTCGCGGGATTAATTGGGACCAATTCCTGCATTCACGGCAATATATTTACCCATTCGCGGTTGCTGACATATTCTGATTAAATTAGTGTCCAATTTTAATGCTTCGATATTTTAAACGTATCTATAACTAACAATTTTATACAAATTGGTAACACACTTACGCAGATTTCTCGTTCGTGGCTAATTTCGTAACGTAACCCCCTCGTATAGTGAGTACTTTATGCACAAAAATGTATCTACAACAGTATTGTATCGTGATTTAGGCGACGCTTGGGTTAGTAATGTTTGGTAGTAGTATTTTTTTTAACTGATATAAGACATATAAGATTTACAACAATCGTCGTATGACGGGGTTCGAATTCTCGACCACGTGATCGGAAATCCCTTACCCTTACCCTTTACGATTAGGCTACTGGCGCTTCTGTGATTTAAAAATGATTAATAAGTGACTTATGTCACACACACTATTTTTACAATCACTTTGTATTTCCAAAATACAGCGTTTTGTAAAATGTATTTTCACAGCGTTTTTTTTTTTTTGTTATGTACTAGTTCATATAAAAGTCGCTAAATATAAGTACCGCTGGCATAATGACTGCCTGCTCTGGTTCCTGACGCTCAAGTGCCCCTTTTCTAATCCAGGACACATCTCGCTACAACTTTACGTACATTTGAGTTTTGTGCACATGTTTTGATTAATTAAATATATAAGTTATGTGCTTAAAGTTAAAATTTTATTTTTCAATAAAATTGTTATTTAGAATTTGAAGTTATTTATAAAAAAAAGTGTAAACGATTAACTGGAAACTTACCAAAAACAATTTAATATGAGTAACACCTTAAAATATAACTAAAGTTGCGAAATAAAAAATGTTCTGAGCTAAACTTTTTTTATATATATGTATGTACGTATAAGGTTTATTGCATTGGCCTCTAAGCTTAATACAAAATTAAAAGGTTGCCTTAGTATTGTGTTCAGACTCGAATAGGAAATGTTCCGTACTCATAGAATACACAAGTTTTACTACAATATAAGAATTCTGTCGAGCTTCGGCACAAATTCAGTTGTCGCACATTGGAGCGTTATCGAGACACTACCGTTATTTATAAGTTCCATTGTCTTTCTGTGCGTACAATTAGATAAGATTAAATTCAAAAGGTCCACTTAACAAAGTGCTTAGCAAGCGATACTACTGTAATGCTAGTTTCACACGAAGACAAAGCATTAAGGAGTATAGTACTGATAAGAGTACCGTCAAGTAACGGTAGAATACTGAAGCATTTCAGTATACGTATCAGTATAGTGTACATACTTATACTTCAATATTATTATTTAAATATGTAACAGTGTCTAAAATTATAAAGTTGCACTTACTCCAAAATTTCAAAGTCTGTCAGATGTAAACAACGCGTACTTCAAGATTGGTTTCAGTATTCGGCCGTTAGGGAGGTGAAAGCTGTCTAATATCTATTAGCAAACCTAAAATACCTGATAAACTGCTCTACACCCGAGAAAAATACGATACGAATGTCCAGTCCAGGTTAGAGACGGTTACAATAGAACGGCGTACATACAAACAAATCTTTATCCGCTTGTCAGTCGGTTTACATTTGTATATAAGTTATAATTTAATTGTGTCAGCCGAACCCGCGTTAAAAGCTATATTAGTATCAAGTCCGGTAATGAAACGAGAGCGGTCTATACTTCGGAGCAAGGACGTTTATAAATAGACATATTAGCATAGTACGTTATGTTTGAATGTGTAGGTTATGTACATACTTTGCTAAAGTGGATTTGTTTTGTCACTTTATTCCTAATGACTTTGTTTTATGTGTTGAAGAGAGATAACGTTACTGAGTACATATGATAAAGATTCACACATTTACGTACACATATAAAGATTTGAAAGGTATCTCCATGATATATAAAGACTTCGTTATTTTATAAGTAAACTGTAAAGTAACCAGGGTTGATTTTAAGTATTTTCTTATCTTTTTCTTTTTGTTGGCACGTACTTATTTTACTTACTTATATCTTTTGTACACATTAATATGGACATGACAAATATGAAATAGTATATGAAACCAGTATAAGACTTGTATATCTATTGTCGACACCTGTAAAACAAACTAGCAGAGTTGCTTTACACCGGATTTAAGCGGCACTGCAAATCTGTCGAAGACAACAGAGCATTGTGCCCTTGGGATTTAAGGAACAACATAACAACGATTTAACTCCTTTTCTAATTTTGAACATAATTAAGGATGGGCAATATAATTTTGGACGCTGAGTTACATGGTGTTGGTACTAGAGCCGTGTAAATCAACTCAAACTGCTCAAAAGTTCAACTCATATAGATTTCAACCGTTCAGGTCACCAGACAGAAACTATGTAAATAGTAACACAAATCCTAACTTCATGCAGGTACAAATTAAGCTTATCTGCAGGTCATCGATTTCTGCTGAGTTAACCATGGCTAGCAGGTACTTTTACTACAGTTCCCTTAGCGTCTTCTATATTTAAGATTTTCCTTCACCAATTTATATCACCACAAGTTTTGTATTATATATTACTCTAATAAATTACTGAGTCACTAAGACAGACTAAGTGTAGATTTAGCATCAGCATAAAAGGACTGCGAAGTAATTATTAAACTATCGGATCGAGTGTAGATTGAGGACTATAGCACGCTTGTGCATTCGTAGATGCGCCGGCTGGAGAACGGGAGCAGTTGTTCGTACAGAAACTACGGCAGTGTTGCCTGCTGTTCGACTTCGCGGATGAACCGCTGTCGGACCTTAAGTGGAAGGAGGTGAAGCGCGCCGCGCTGCTTGAGATGGTCGAGTACGTAACCTCGCAGCGCGGCGTTGTCACCGAGGCCATATACCCGGAAGCTGTTAATATGGTAAGATCATATTCAAAGAGATTCCCTAACTATCGTTTTGTTTTTTATATAACAGTCCATTATTCATATTGATACATGCATTTTCATATTATATTCCAATAAATTGAAATAAGTAACAGATTAGACGTTATTAAAATCAACAATTCTAGGGAGTTTTTCAATGTTATACACACATTAGCGTTTGCTTTTTTAAAAAAACTTTCAAAAAAAAAAAAGTAGGCTTTGTTTTTTCCAGACTGATGGAACACAGATTTGGATATCTGTGCCAAATCTCATCGTCTCCATTGAACCCTTCTGGACTTACCTTCAAACATCCATCTAAACATTACAATTATATCGTTATATTTTGGATTCACACAATATCTTTATAAATTATATAGCCTATGTGTTATTCTAATGCTATATTATGCTAAAGTTCGGAATCCGTTCAGTAGATTTTGCATGAAAGAATTATAAATATGCGAACATTCTTACAATCTTTCGCGTTTATAATATTAGTAGAATACTTTAATAAATAGAGACGGTTCCTAAAATTTAAAATTCTTTTAACCATATAAAACCTGCGCTATATTTTGTTTTATTTCTATTTGTATAGTTTATTGTGATATGTCAATTGAAAGTAAACTCCTTTCAGTTCGCGATTAACTTATTCCGTACATTACCTCCGTCGTCCAATCCGAACGGTGCGGAGTTCGATCCGGAGGAGGACGAGCCCACGCTGGAGGCGGCCTGGCCACACCTGCAGCTCGTGTACGAGCTCTTCCTACGGCTGCTAGAATCGCCAGACTTCCAGCCCAACGTCGCCAAGAAATATATTGACCAGAAATTTGTACTACAGGTATTATAGAGATTATAATAAAATAAAAACGGCCAACTCACGTATATTTAATCCGGTGTCGGCACCGACTAGTTTCGAGCCCAGTTATACCAGTCCCACTCACCGAGTACTCGTTACAATGTCTCACGAAAGTTTAAACAGTATGATTACAGAGATTTTAAATTAACAGCCTAATATTATCTGCTCACAGTATCTTATTACAAACACCACTCCCATTGATTATTAGGCAAAATATTTAACCCAAAGTTCATTCAAGAAGACACATCTTTTAAATAACTTAAGTTAACATATTGTATTATACAAATTTTTTGGGAACTCAATAATCACTACTTATAGGAGAATAGGATCAGGTTTCATTATTGTAATGGCCGGGAATAAACATACATAATAAAGAAATCAAAATTTCATAATATTGTAGAAACATTTAAAAATTGTAGGGCAATGTTAATAAGTTTGAAATAAAGTACGATATGTTAATTTTATTGAAATTAATTTAGAATGAACCTCGCTTTGGTTAGATGCGTGAATTTTCGGTTGTTTATTTACTTTTTTTTTAATTTTCCTTGTGTATGCGCTTAACAAAACTAAAAATTATATAATCATTCGCCATCAGCTCACTATATGTCCCCACTGAGGGGCTTGGAGCCTACCCTAAGTTAAGGGTGACTAGGCCATAGCCGAACACACTGGCCCAGTGCGGGTTGATTTCATCTTTGAATTCCTTCTCCAATATGTGCAGGTTGCATTATGATGTTTTCCTTTACCGTAAGAACGTCGAATAAATGTACATATGACATTCGAAAATCGAAAAACACATTTGTACATGGCGGGATTCGAAGCTAGGACCTGCAGATTACAACATTCAAGTACTTAACCCCTGAGCTACCGAAGCTCTATCATTGAATGTAGAGATAATAAAGAAAACAACGATATATTTTAACTCACATAACAAACAACAACAATATTTTTTGTGCGGAACAACACATACAAAAAGTAATGATCACCATTTTCTTAACCTTCGTATTAATTTAGACTTATCAAATATTCACCCAAAACATTTACTTTACTATCCCTCCCGGGAACACCTCAGTAAGAACAGACACTCGTCGCTAGCAAATTGCGCTCTGAACGTAGAGTGGTACAGATTGCGTCGACCCATTTACGATCCATTGTAATGCAGTGCCAAGTGCACGCGTGGGATTTGACGTGAGACAGAACTAGACGAATTTAGTTATACATATATAACACACTGTCACACTGGTAATCCAAACGGGTTGGGTTTAGATGTTGTCCACCATTTAATGTAGACATTTTTTTAGTATTTGTTCATAGGTTTTGTTAAATATTTCGATGTGTTTTCGATGTTGACTTCCATTAAGCACGTGACCTTTTTTAACAACTTTTGAGCCCCACCACCTCCTCTTCTGGTGATGTGTGGTTTTATATAATACTACCCCTTTTACTCTACGTCGTGTACTTTTTGTGCAAATTAGTATTGAAATGTTCAAAATGCTATTGATCTAATAATAATAATCTATAGATTTATTCATTAAAGAAATACATTTTGTATTGTGATTTTTTCGAAACTTTCGAGCCTGACGTGGCTACCGAAACGCCAATAGGTTGATGGTTAAGGCCTCGGATTTCCGATCATGTGGTCGAGAGTACGAATCACACCATTCGACTATATCCTAGCACGAGCCTTAAGCTTAATTGGAATTGTAAAAGAAGTGTTAAATTAAGCAAAACATTTAAAAAAAATAGACGACCCCTTAGTTAAAGCTTTAATAACTATTTTATGTTAGCTTTGAGATAAAAAAAAGTATTTGAATTAATAGCTTCCTTTCTTAGTTTTAATATTTAAGTTCTCAGTTCCTACGTATGTAGTCTCCTAGAAATCTAGGACCTAAAACTGCGAACCGCAGCAGTCTTATTCCCCTAAATGGAGGCTAATGGAAGGTGGTAATGTGTTGCAGTTATTAGACTTGTTCGACACGGAGGACCCGCGCGAGCGCGACTTCCTCAAGACGACACTACACAGGATATACGGCAAGTTCCTCGTGCTGCGCGCGTACATAAGGAAACAGATTAATAATGTATTTTATAGGTGAGTACTTTCCGAGTTTTAGGCTACAAGGTTTAGGTTAAGCGCGGCCTCTTCAAGCCCAGTGGAGCTGTAAATGCCTCTTCAAGGCAAACTGTGACTATCCAGTCACAAAATAAATCGGAGTGTACTTTATGACTATTGACAACTTCTCTTACCACACACTTAGTCGCCTCATATTTTTACAGTGTGACCATCTGCATCTTGAGTTTTACGTCGTTTATAAGTAACTATTAATAAATATCCGGCACGTGGCAGTAATTTGGCGTAGGGCCCCCGCTGTGACCTCGCTCCACATATATTATAAACATTCATGTATTTTTATATATTTTCGCAAACAAACCGCACAATGTTTAAATAGGACAATAGACTGGAAATTGTATGTCGATGAGATCACTATTGGATTTACGTATATCTATTATATACCAATAATTATTTAGCGTTTTGTAAGTTGTCTAGTAAAATTGTAGACTCAGCAAATTTAATATCGAATTGATTTGCAAAGTGATTTGTTTAGTGTAGTGTTAAAGTGGTCGGTAAAGTTTAAGGGGTCTTGTACTGGACAAGGTAAAAGGTGGTAAATTTTTATGGGGGTAGTAATAAATAAATAAGTTGAGAGGTAGTAAAACGTACACTACCACTACTATATGAATAACATGTTTCGAGATTTGTTTCGTAACTTTAACTTTAAGTAATGCGCTGTATGTTCCAGGTTTATCTACGAGACGGAACACCACAATGGTATCGCGGAGCTGCTGGAGATCCTCGGCTCCATCATCAATGGCTTCGCGCTGCCGCTCAAGGAGGAACACAAACTGTTCTTACTCAGGGTCAGTTGTTTTAAACAAAGTTACTCTTGCAATAATATTTTGCAAGAAAATTTTATCGTTAAAGCCAGTGATTCTCAAAGTGGTCCAAGTGGACCCCCTGTGGTCCACAGGGGGTCCACTTGGACCACTACACACGCAAAATAGGGGTCCACGAGTTGTAAATGGGGGTCACTGGCATACATTGATAGCCCACTCTTAGGTGCACTCGTGTATAACCACCGAAATGATGATAAATCCGTGTTTTTATTTTATTTTTATTACTATACCTTACTAACATTTATATAAAATATCACTACACAGTATAAAATAAAGTTGCTTTCTCTGTCCCTATATCCCTATGTATGCTTAAATCTTTAAAACTACACAACGGATTTTGATTCGTTTTTTTTTCAATAGATAGAGCGATTGAAGAGGAAGGTTTATATGTATAATAACATCCATTAAATAGTGGAGAAATACTGTTATTTGTGAGGTTTCTAATGTGATGTCGTAAATAATTACATTTTTTCCGCTTACATTGTAACAAACGCAGGCTGAACCATACGAGATTTATCAGTTTTATACTTATGCGAAGCCGGAGCGGGCCGCTAGTATGTCCATAAAATCATGATGGTTGATTTGGCTGTGGGTGAAAAATTAATGTAAATTAAACTATTCTAACTTAATTTCTAATCTATTTTTAAAATAAATCTAAATTATTAAAGAATTAGTAACTAAATTGTATCGTCTTGATTAAATTATATTTTTTTTTATTTCTTCATACATTTTATACAATACATTCTTACATACCCTTGGTCACAAAAAATGGGGGTCCAACGAAAATAGTAAAATTATTAAAGGGGTTTATCAGGAAAATGTTTGAGAGCCTCTGTTTTAAGTGCTTAAATTGTTTATATTGATATCTGTTAATTTTTAAGTTTTTGCATCAGCAATATAACTTATTTCACTTCAACTTTAGCTATATATCTTAGAATTCATACAAAAAGGTTTTTTTTTAAATCGTGTCATGTTTGACAGGTGTTGTTACCACTGCACAAGGCCAAGTCTCTGTCGGTGTACCATCCGCAGCTGGCGTACTGCGTGGTGCAGTTCCTGGAGAAGGACCCTTCACTCACACAGCCCGTAGTCAGGTAAAACACAACTCATACGGGGTAGACAGCGATAATTAATTTTCATACTTTGCATTATTTTACATGTTCACGATACTTATAGTCGAATTAGGTCGAATAATTTGTGATGACATTTTTTATGCTATATTCGATTCTAAGTTGGGAACCTAATTTAATTGATTTTAATTATTTTTTTGAAAACAGGTTTTAGTTAATTTTAAATTAAAAAAAATAATATTTCTTGTAATCATTTCAAGTTAGCTCGAAGCTTGTACTAGGATATGGCCAATAGTCTAATTACAGGATTCGAACTCGCGACCACGCGTTCTAAAATCTGTACCCACAACCATTAAGCTATTGGCGCTTCAAACCGATTGACCGAAGAGATGATAAATGATAATATTCTGTTGAATTCAATTTCATAACCAACTAGATGTCGCCCGCGACTTAATTCACGGGGAATTAAAAAAAACTATTTACTAGTCTATGTTCTACACCAAATTTCATCAAGATCCCTTGAATTTTTTTGGAGATACCTTCTACCATCCATACATGGCTCACTAGGCATTTAAATTGTATTATAATTGTGATGCATATGTGCAATATGGGAAAAGAAATTCTAGGCCAACGAGGTTAAGTAATACTTACCTTTAACTTAGGGTAATCTCCTGAACCCTAAGTGGAGACCAATAAAGAGCTGATAATATTAAAATGATATCCTTCTTTGTAGGGCGTTATTAAAATATTGGCCGAAGACGCATTCACCTAAAGAGGTGATGTTCCTGAACGAGATGGAGGAGATCCTGGACGTGATCGAGCCCGCGGAGTTCCAGAAGATCATGGACCCGCTGTTCCGTCAGCTCGCCAAGTGCGTCTCCAGCCCGCACTTCCAGGTACCCCCCACCCAACCCCCACCCCCCACCCCTCTCATACATACCACCATACAGCCTTCACTATCAGCTCACTCATATAGTCTACTGATCAATCGACCCAGTGGATGTTTTTCCTATTAAGCCGTTTGATTAGGAAGAAAATCCCTTCAAAATTACAATATAAATAATAACCTCTAATATCGATTTCTTTGAATTTGCGACATTTTATTCAAACTGGCTGATTTTAGCAATTCTTCTTGCTTCTTAGAAATCCTAACTTAAAAACAGCTGCATATTAATGCTACATATTTATGTATCCATTTAAGTTTCAGTAACTTGTATACACTTTCCGTTTTAAAAATACCTAATTAACGAGTCTGTTTAAAATATGTCGGAAGCACAGATGTATGAATGATATTAAAACGAAAGGGAAATTCACAAAAAGAGAACGTTTCCTTTTTCTCCGTCAAATCCACTCCCCCTTTGCATCTTTTCCATATAAGAAAATGGTGGTAAAAGGTAAAAGGTGGGGTAATAGGACTGAAATTAGGCTTCCAGCATACTCATCAGATAATGAAATGCTTCCACTTGTCTCATGTCTTCTGTGTGGTCGTAATTTTGCGGTACATTCGTACAAAAGATATTATTATTGCTATTAACCACTGTTAAAAGTATATAAGAATATATATGTTATATATGTATATGTATAGCTGAGTATACATTGTATACCAGGTGGCGGAACGCGCATTGTACTACTGGAACAACGAATACATAATGTCGTTGATATCTGACAACGCGACGCACATCCTGCCCATCATGTTCCCGTCGCTGTACCGCAACACCAAGAGCCACTGGAACAAGACCATACACGGCCTGGTCTACAACGCACTCAAACTCTTCATGGAGATGAACCAAAAGCTCTTCGACGAGTGCACGCAGCACTACAAGCAAGAAAAACAAAGGTAGACTTCATCAGGTCTAGGAGCTAGGTCTTACGCTGGCCCAGTGCGGCTTGACCCTACATATATCGTAGAATTTCTTCTCCCATATGTGCAGCATCACAGTGTTTCCCGTCATCGTAAGAACGTCGGATACCTACACATGAAATTATAAGTCAGAAATCACATTGGTACATGCCGGGATTCGAACCCAAGGCCTGCAGATTACAAGTAAACAGATTAACCAGTCACTATATTAAACTGCATATTAAGGTAAACTTAATAGTTTTTTTGTATGTACGTTTAGGGACTATGTTACGGAATTTCATTTTACTTTTAGAGAAAGGGAGCGGTTATTGTACCGTGAGGAGCTGTGGCTGCGGATAGAGGCGTGCGCGGCCGCCGCAGACCAGGGCTCCGCCCCCGCGCCCCACGCGCACGCGCAGGCCACGCCCCCCGCGCACCACGCCCCGCCCCCCGCGCACCATGCCCCGCCCCCCGCCACACACCCCGCGCACCCCGCACACCACGGGAATAACATCGCGGACAGCGCGCGCCGCCTCGACCGCGAACACACGGAGGTAGATATCTAATATATAAAATTCTCGTGTCACAGTTTTCGTTGCCATACTCCTCCGAAACGGCTTGACCGATTTTGATG
>JAAOEG020000009.1:6463278-6474486 GCA_011763625.2 Papilio bianor
ATATATATTCATACACACGTAGCAAAAAACGGTTATTTCAATGTTACAGACACTCCAATTTTATTATATGTATAGATGTATAGATTATCTCAATTGTATTATAGCTTTCGCTGTCTGAATTTTAAAAAAAACTATTCGTAAACTATATTTCATTGATAATGCGTTTAAACTAACGCATTATTTTTTTCAATCCACAAGCAAACTGTTATAAAATTGTCTTCTGTACCTTTTTATGTTTTACAGATTAAAAAATCTTACGAATCCGGAGAAATGTTAACAGGAGAATTGAAAAAGATCGCAATAGACACAATAACACCTATCATACAGGAGTACCAGGCGCGCAGAGCTAAGGTCACCGATGACGTCATGCACGAGTTCTTCAGAATTAGACAAATTAATGTATAACCTCAAAATGTATGCTATTTATTTTTGTAAATATAAGCGAATGTGAAATTAAATTTTTTATGCCACTTTTATTTTAATGCTATGTTACCATAGTACACATTTATTTATTTTTAGTTATCTGTGGATACAATTTTTAATTATTTTTTTGACGGAACAAGTACCCGGGGAGCATGAGTTTGAATGTATAGATAACAAAAGGATATGAAAATCGTAATTATTTCGTTTATTTTAACGAGTATAAACTAATTGCTTCGATAATTTTTACGCTATGGAATTTTTAATTCGCCTAAACATATTTTTTTACTAAACAGCTTTTTTGCTATTATTTATCAATAGGCGCGTAAATATTAAAATAAAGTCTATGTATTTAAAATTAATGGTTCCAAAACTTTGTTAAGCAAAATATAAACAGCTTGTCACATAACTTTGTCTTATTTTTGAACACCTATCCCTGCACGGTGAACGAAAACATGGTGATGCAACCACCATACACATCTGCACCATGCACATATCTGCGAATAAATAAATTAAAATTATGTGTGAAGTCAACCAACCCGCATTGGGCCAGCGTGGTTGACCAAGTACTAGTCACCCTTAACTTGTTTTTTTTACGTTGGATAAGCCAGCGCTTGACCACGATCCCACTTGGTGTATAGTGAAGATTTAGTCGAACGATGGAACGCGCTAGCCTAGTGCCTATTCACTCTACTTTTGAAGGTCCCAACATAATATTTGGACGGAAAAACAGAGGCTGGCAACTTGTTCCAGTCCTTTGCGGTACTCACAAGGAACGGTGCTCAAATCGCTTCGTTCGAACGCGCTGTACTTCGACCACAAAAGGACGGATTCCCGCCGTATGCTTGAACGTCCAATCGTAAATTGGTGATGAAGGAATTTTGTCGTGTAATTCCTGCGCACACTGTCCAAAATGAAGCCTATAAAACACCGAGATTCTAGCCACATTACGTCTGTGTTCAAGACTGATTAAATTTCTCTCGTATCTCCACCGAATCTAGTGCAGCGAGTTGGTACTTGGCTGCGCCTGCCCAGATGTGTACTGATGATGATGATCCCGGCATTAGCCACAGATTACAAATATGTAGCAAGCTCTCATTAACGAGGTATCAGCAGCACGAGTCGTTGTCTATTTTGTAAGGTATTTTAATTCATAGCCTGGAGATTTTCTACAGTTTTAGCCATTACCCTATTGCACCTAATTTGAGACGTAACCGTCCTGTTCTTTTTTTTTAATAAATAACGCTCATACATCATATATAGTGTGATGTGGTGGCGCGATTAGCACATGTACTCGCGCCATCTGTCGACAATATTGTGCTATTTGTCATGCATTCGTTTAAAATGAATTAGGGCATATTTGACAGTATAGCTGGCAAAAATATAATCCTGGTACTATTTTTCGCGGGGATATAATATGGCCAACTGATTACCTCCTACAAAGTTTATAAGGAGAGTTATAATCAGAATAAATTAGAAGGAAAGTAACAAATTTTGCAAGCGCTTTTTTTTACATAAAAAGTCATAAATTAATCAACATATAGGGTTCCATTCAAGGTACCTTGACACATATAGACCATGACATAAATTGCGGTCACATCCGAGTGACTCAATGTTTTCATGTCCCTCTGCTATCGGCTACTGATTGTATGAACAAGGACTATTTTTAATTGTTTTCATCATACATACGAACATACAAGCTTGTAGAATTTTAAGTGAAAAGTATTTATTTAAACTATCTCAAAACTAATTTTCTGTTTGCCTTTGTGGTATTAATCACAACTATAATCAATTTATGTGTGAGAAATGGTGCACATGGACGAAATGATATTATTTTAAACATACTCATCATCAGGTCACTATAAGTCCCAATTGAGGAGCTCGTAGCCTACCCTGTGTTTCGTGATTACGCTTTAATGGACTACGTTGGCCCAGTGCTGGTTGACTTTACACATATCTTTGCAGATATGTGCAGGTTGCATTACGATGTTTTCTTTCGTGGTATGTCGGAAAAATATACATATGAAAATCGACAAACTCATTGGTACATGACGGGATTCGAACCCAGGACCTGCGTGTCCAGACCAGTTTTAACTTTATTCAACACAATGATTAAAAATATTTATTTTTAAATCGAATCGTAACAATTGTACTAGGTTTACATAAATATAAACGGCAATAAAAGTTCCAAAGAAGAAGTTTCAAAGACAATGTCCATTGTATTACAATTTTTAACGATAATAACGCATACTAAGTTTGGATACAAGTAAAGTTAGAAATGCGAGTTAAAATTAAGTTTATTTTGTAGGAATAACTTATTATAAAGTATATTGTATGACAATAGATACGACACCGCTACTGAGACAAAAAGAACCTCATTCAAAATGGAATCTATACAGTAACACTTGTGTACACAACTTTGATCCAATATGCATGACAATAGCACTGAAATGTAGATGACACAGTCCTCACCAGCCTCAGGTAGTGTAGACACGAAACAGGACAAATATTGTGTTAAAAAATAAATCTTCCTCAAAAGTGATTCAGCAGTTCAGTGGTTCAGAAAATGTACAGTCAAACGTACGAAGAAGCACCAATACCTTTAGTAGCAAATTACACAATAGTTAAAGGTGATGAGGAAGAAAAACGGGAAGATGATCGAGTTATTCTTGAAATAGGACGCCCCGATGACAGGCCACGCGAAGAAGTCACTTTCTCGCATAAAAAATACGACAAGACGATATCCCATCACCGATCTTATATTTTAGATGAATATACAGAGCCGAGGAGGGTGACTTATTTCAGACCTCACGAGTTGGAATCATTACCACAAGAAGGTATGTTAATTTAAAGTAAGAAATATACTTGGCTCCCAGTCGTCAATTAGGGGTGGACTTGAGTTTATGCATTGAAAGGAAGGGGAAATGGATTTGACAGAGAAAGGGACGCTAAGAAAGGGGAAATACTCAGTTTTTGTGCGTCTCCTTTTCCGTCGATTAAACGCAGCGCATCTACAATTGCGGTTGTTTGTGCGTAGCGGTTGCTTAGCTGTTTTGGCGAATTCAAGTTGCCACTTGATCATTTGGCATCTTATATTATTATATAAAAAAAAACTATAATAATATAACTGATATATAAAAATATTTTACTATTGTGAATAAAGCTACAGTATCCCCCTAAAGGACATGTATAGTTATTTTTATTCTGATTTATTTTTAATGCTGCGCGGATGAAGCTGCGGGCAAAAGATAGTATTAGTCAGGCAGGTAAAGAAAAACGACAGAAACTATTAATTCTTAAAAATAATAATAAATGATAATTATCCTATTATTTTACTGATATTTAGGTTAAAATTTATTAAAACAATGCATTATTTTTTATATCATATTTTTCTAGGCTTCCAATACAATGAGTACGAGGGCTACAGAGATACGATTGTAGCGCAAGATGCGGCAAATTCCGAGTCGTCGCTGGACTTCTCGCACGAGTCCCAGGACAACAGCAAATACGACGACCACCAGTCTGACGTCACCAATTGGAAAGAGAGAGCATTACAAATGGAGAAAGGTAAAGGTCAAGTCCTTTAAATGTCATAATGTTTGTGTGTTTTTATAATAATTGATTCGATGGTGAATTTCCTTTGCATTTTTACCACGGGGAGTAATCCGAAGAATTGTTTGAAATAATTCCCGCCGCAAAGTTCCATCAGCGGACGACTCGACAGATCGTCATGTACCATCCACAGCATTTCGATGGCTGACAACCCACAACCGTACGGTTTTTGCGATTTTTTTTGCCTCGCACAGCCGCGTTGTGGAATGGTCTGACCTCATCGGTGTTTCCAAACCGCTACGACCTAGGGTTCTTCAGGAAGCGAAAAGATACATCCACCCTTTTGTGGTTTTAAAAAAGTCATTTTAAATCATGTGAAAGTTTTATCATACAGTTTAATTTCATGTAATTTCAAGTAGTATACTTTGTTCCCTGTCTTTTATATTTATTTGTAAGCATTTTAGGTAACAATCTTTCAGAATATAAGAAGACTGCATGCGACAGGGAACGAACTCGTATGCGTGATATGAACCGCGCTTTCGACTCGCTGCGCTCCAAGCTGCCTGTCACAAAGCCGTCCAAAAAAAAATATTCAAAAATCGAATGCCTTAGGTAAGTTCATATATCGTTCTAAAAATTAGTCCTAGCCATTCACTTGTTTTTATTTTTTACAAAGTAACGTTTACATTCTGTTGATGTATTTTTTACTGCATTTTGGAAGCAACACCGTCTGCGCGGACAAAAAAGTAAATTTAGTTTACCCCTTCTTTTACAAATAAGTATGTGTTTTTCCAGACTGTGTCCTATATCTGTGCCAAATTTCATCAAGATCCGTTTACCTATTATGGAGATATTTTCTAACCAACATAGATATAAACACCACACTTGTATCGTTATATTTTGAATAATTCCAATAATATATTTATAAACTATAGTCCATGTGTTATTCTAATTTAGTAGTTTTTGCATGAAATAGAAAACAAACATCTATACATTCTTACTAGGTTTCGCATATTTAATATTAGCATAATTTATTTAAATTGCGTAAATATTTATAAACAAGCCATAATTATAATAGGAAATTAGTAAATATTATTTAATTTACAGGATAGCTATCTGTTACATCAGACATTTGGAGTACATGTTATCTGGAGGTGCACCGGAAGATAATCCAGCATTTTTCGAGCTCCAAGCCACGGAGAGGCATAGACAACAACGGTATTAAAGATACAATTCAAGGAAAGATATAGACAAAAGTAACGACAATAAGAGAGGAAAAGATCGGAGAAATTTTGTAAGACTAGATTTAGGTACATTTTTGGATTACTATTTGATTACTGGTACTTTCAATGGCGATAAGTATGTTTATCTTATATTTCTTTATTTAGATGGATGTATGGATAGACAGGTGTTGAATCTCCAGAACGACTCTAGATGAAATTCGGCACAAATATATAACAAAGTCTAAAAGAAGGCTACTTCTAAGTTTTTTTTTAAAACTCCGCGCTGACGGAGTTGCGTACAAAAAGCTAGTTTTTAAAACTGTAAAAACTATATTTAAATATAATAAAAAAATTGTTTCTGTTCTTTCATGTCTATTAGTCAATTACCAGGCACCCATAGGCCGTTAGTAATCATTGGAACTATCCAACATAAGTACTAACTTATTTTGACCACTAAATTAGTAAAATAAAACATGATAACAAAGACAAAACTTTTTATCGAAACAGTGTTACAATGTACAAAAGTGTCATTATTAAAAAAATTAAACAATGTACCAAAAAAAAGTAGCACACTAGATTTATCCTCTTTGTTTCCGTAATTTTCTCTCCTTTATCTCTTCAGCTTCCTTCCTCTCCAGTGCTTTCAGGTAGTCCAGGTACGCACATTTTATATGTACTGGTATTTTTACGATGCCTTAAAAAAAATATATATTACAAGGTGGCAAACGAGCAAGCGGCCACCTAAAATCGCTGAAATAGCGAAGTAACCACTCCCCATAACCATCCCCAATTGCAGAAGCGTTGCCTACCTTTAATTTCAGGAGGAGGAGACGCACGGAAAGAGAATATTGTCATTTCCTATGCGTATCCACCTCCGTCAAGTCCACTTCTACTTCCCATCCTTTCCCTGTAAGATGAGGCTGGGAAGGGCAATAAGACTGAAATTAGGCCTCCGGCACCACCCTCATCAAACGAACCGTGGAATTGCTTCCACTTCACGCCTATGTTCTCTGTGGTCGTGGTATTACACCGGGCGAGTCGGCCCATTGGTGCGAAGATGTTAAAGCGGGCTCTACCACTGTATGTAAAATGTCAAATTTCAACTCTTTGTTGTTTGTTGTCAAAGTTCAACTCAAGTCTTAAAATATGTCGCAATATATTTCTTTATTAGCAAACTTTACGACCCTACTGAGGGGCTTAGCCCTATGTTAGGGGTGAAAAGGCTTAACAACGCTAGTAAAACACATTGGTACGTAGCAGGATTCGAACACAAGAGCTACAGATTTCAAGGCAAGTTGTTTATTATTCCCTGAGCCACCTACGCTTTTCGCAATATAATTATATATATACATAATATTGCGATATAATTCATTAATTCATTGCACCAACATAATAATTGTCGTTGAACATTACTAACATGGGAAGCCGAAAAGGTATTTGATAGTTAAACGGAAAGGGAAAAATAGTTATCAGCATTAAATTTATGTTAATTTTAAATAATTAGTACCTTTTTCGTTGGAATAGATATTCCAAAACACATACCTGTAAAGCACGTGGTTACAAAATTCTTGTAAATGGAGTATAAAGGTGCCAACAAGCTTTCATTATTTTCCTTTTTCTGTAAAATATAATAATTTACAATTATATACTTTTCCTATGCGCTGTTAAAAAAACATTAAGGAGCAGTAAATCCGTGAATGCGGCATATTTTATTTTATTTAGTGCAAAATTCGTACAGATCGTAGTTATCCGTAGCAAGTACTAGGAATTCATAGCAGATCTAATCGAATTGGCACAGAAAGTCGGCTTTATTGCTCGGCAGAATTCAGTGGCGTGTTGCCTATCGTAGGAAGCGGACAGATCTGGCAAAATGAGAGAGCTATCAGTTTGCGATGTCGCATGCTTCCAGTGAGAGACCTCTGCGACTAGGATACCATAAATAACTAGATGTTACTTGTGTTCTAAATATTTTTTTTTTACTAAACTATGTGCAATTAAGAAATATATGATTAAATTGTATAATTAATTTAGGATTAGGATTAAATTTAAATAATAAGGTAACGCGATTTCGAATTTCACCTAATTCTGATTTCGAATTCTTATTTAAAAAATTTTGACCACACTACAGCAATACTTAATTAGGTACAATTTAAATGATTTAAACTTATTATCTTAACTTCTAGATTACATTAAATTTACAAAATATTGTGCCATGTACAAGCAATAGTCATTTTGAATTGCGATTGCTATGAACGACATGATTAAAATTGTTTATAGAGCTCGTGGATAAAGTCGCTGATGACGTAAACATTGCTACCAGGCGTGCATAAAATGGAGGTATATCGGGCGGCAATACCATCGAGGACACTTACAATAACACGACCACACTTGTCGAATAAGGGCGGTCTCCTCGTGTTTATGCTGCGCATGTATTCTTGCCAACGACGTACACATTCCGAAGAGTCATTCTGGTCGCCCCACACTCCTTGTGAGTAAGTGAAATAAGCAGTGCCTACCAGGATACCAGCCTGGGGAAAGAGCAAAATAATGAGTTTACCGCCCCTCCCTATTGACTAGACAAGTACCAAAAAAATATAAGTTACGAGGAGGCTATTAAGATATTTAATAAAGGCTCAAGCACAGTTACTTACTTTCACAAAATACATAAACTTGCCGTGAGGGTAAGGCACAGTCACTTTTGTTACTTTCTTAGCACTTTTTAACTGCAATTCCTTGTTTGTGCATATGTTTATACAAGTTGGATGAATTGGATGTTCTGAAAATGTATAGTTTCATAATTTATTTAAATTAATTTTCATTAAAACTAACTTTGACGCGCGCAAAACATCTAACTAAATCTGTCTTTGACATAGAATTGTTGTTAATATTACGTTTTATGTCTTACAAGCTCTCTTTTTGAAACAATTTCAGAATTTTTTTATTTAATTATTTTATACCTGCCTACTTGTTGATACAAGACTCCTAAATTTCTTGTTCATTGTCGATTAAAATAAAAAATATAAATTGGGCAAGCAGCATTACATTATTTGTAATAAGTACCAGGATAACATGCCTTCAAGAGGCATGGTTGTAATATTCTAACAACGGCTTTACACGTAAGTGACAAGGACAGACATACTGCTGTAGCATAAGTAAAACAGAGTCAAACAGAGTAACTGCTCAGACTTTGGGCGGTTAGGAACTATGACGTAACAATTTATTTGATAGCAGTTTCAATGTAACAAAGTATGAAAATCCTGTTGCTATGGCAAACGTCAAACATACCGGTACCGGAAGATGGGTAAACTGATTCATTGTTCGATCAAAATAGACACCTTTTACACTAGGGTATCAGACATCGAACATGATATAGCGACATCTTTATATACAAAGTCCGGTAGAGAATAAGCTACAAAGTGATGTGGATGCTACCGTTAATTTTGGCGTAAAGAGGGGAACGATGGACTATGGAGGAACTCAGGGCTGCTCTACCTAAGTAGAACCTACCCTACCTTGAACCTAAGTTCAAATTAACTTTAAATTCTATGGTTTGTAATCACATTACATCACAAATATTATTATTGGTTGGATTTGCAATGATTATAGGTTAGACACATAAAATACTTATTGGTAGGAAACGAGGAGTATTTAGTATTCCTTCGTTCTAGAATCTTCCATAACATCTAGTTAGGTATAAGAGGGTTTTTAAGTTTTTTTTTTCTTTAGCAATGTATGACGTGTGGGGTGTGTTATTTTTATACCAAGGCGTCATAACAGACGAGGATATCAGAGAGATACCTGTAACGCGACCGCATTCTATCTTCCTCTGAGGAGTGCATTTCTCGTATATTTGCATGTCCGGTTTTGGTTGGTTTATATGCTTAGCCAAATTGATCGTGCGACATGGCTCGCATCTATCTCTGTTGTCGCACATTTTGAATTATTTTACATTTGTAGCTTTTATTAACATAAATTTAGACAATGACACGAAACGAGTAGATTAATTTCGTTAGACAATGACAGTAAAATTGGCAGAGAAATAAGAATGACAGTTTCTTGCCAGAATTAACGACGCTGAAATAAATTCTATGTAAAAAGAGTGACTATTCAACCTTCATGGCTCGGGCAAAATATGACACAAATTTTGGTTATTGTTTTTTTTACCTTTGATTTTACGATTTTTTTCTACTATCTCTTTGAATTAAAATCGAAGTAGTGTTTTGTTGTGCCAGTCCAGTATTTTTCTTTTCAACATGAAGTAGTGGTTAAGAACGTAGGGAATTTAAATTCGTTAGCACCTTAGTGGCCAATTAAAACCATACGAGTGTAGCTAATTGGCATTTTAATGTGGTAATTATTTAAGAATTAATAGGGGGAAAGTGACCAAATATGGGATACCATTTTGTTTTTATGCTATATTAAAAAGAGACATTGTGCATCAATTGTATTTATTCTTACATATTATCAACCATACAGTTGCACTTAAATTATTGACAGTCTTGTTTTACACATATTAATCTAAGACATCAAACTTACCCAAAAACAAAATAAACATAAAGGTACCCAAATATGGACTACTATAAAACTATAAATAATAAACCTTTACTTCTATGAGATACTTACAGTCACTTTGGTTAATTTTAAAAAGTTACTTAATTTGCTTCCAGAAATCACATATCCAGGTATCGACCTCTCCACCCGCGCAATCACCATGTGCCCAGAGCCCGCACATAAGTTTCAGGCTCACTGTCTGTGTCAAACAGTATTTCTTCTTCATCATCTGAATCAATCGGACTGTTATTTGACTTAGTTTTCTTTTGTGCTTTTTAGCATTTGTTTTTTTTTCTTTGTATTTCTTATTTTTTAACTTTGACAACTTATTCTCTTTTTGTTATGGACTATTTACTATTTATGGAGTATTCTATATTTGGAAATTTCAAAGTTATCAAAATGTACTATCAGTTTTTGAAATTAAACTCAATGACAGACAAAAAAAAACTCTAAAACAATCAAACAAACCTGTAAACAATGCACAATCATAACTGTACAATATTATTTCGAAACACTTATTGAGAAAAACTGATAGTTGTACGTACCTTAAAAACTTTTCTTACAAACCCAAAACTAAACACTCTCACCGCGGCTACAAGCGTCACCCGAGTGACAAGTCGACATCTGTACGCGAGTATTATTATGAAAAGAGATAGATGATAACTGTTTTTAACAACTAGGAATATTCCTTATCGAGAAATGACGGTATTCCATTTTAGGGATACTATTCCATATTTGTTTACTTTCCTCTACTTAATCGAAAATAGTTGGATATTGTTGGGTTCGGAAGGCGGAGTACCGCATGCTGTGGAAGGCATTGAGGAAGGCCTTTGGGTTAAGTGGCCAGTACGTGGCCGCTACGTCAACCTCTTTACATTATTTTATTTTTACTTTCTACTATTTGCGTCGTCTCTTGTTTTTATTCATTAAATTTTCCTTCGTCCTCATCTTTATATATAATAAAATTGGAGTGTCTGTAATATTGAAATAACCGTTTTTTACGACATGTATATGAATTACGACATGTATATGAATAATTAAGACGGTACATACACCAAAATAACATTTTTCACAACTTTTGTCTGTCTGTCTGTCTGTCTATCTGTCTCTCTGTCTGTCTGTCTGTCTGTCTGTCTGTCTGTCCGTTTGTTCCGGCTAATCTCTGGAATGGCTGAACCGATTTTGACGGGACTTTTTTTAGCAGATAGCTGTTGTAATAAGGAGTAACTTAGGCTATGTTTATTTTAGAAAAAAACGCGCGGACGAAGTCGCGGGCGACAGCTAGTTACTTATATAATAAGAAGAAGTACTTATTAACACGTGCAACAGCCTATGTCCACAATGGACTGACAAAGGATAATAATTTTTTAATTATAGAGAATTACTTTTTTTTATAATACAAGGTGGCAAACGAGCAAACGGCCACCTAAAATCACTGAAATAGCGAAGTGACCGTTGCCCA
>JAAOEG020000009.1:6541557-6559295 GCA_011763625.2 Papilio bianor
CAACTACCGAGTCTGGATCCAGTGCAACTACTGAATCTGGATCTAGTGCAACAGCCGAATCTAAATCCAGTGTGAGTACAGAATCGGGATCTAGTGCAACTGCCGAATCTGAATCAAGTGAAGCTACCGAATTTGAATCTAGTTCAACTACCGAATCTGAAGCAAGTGCAACTACCGAATCTGAATCCAGTTTAACTACTGAATCTGGATCCAGTGTAACTACGGAATCTGGATCCAGTGCAGCTATCGAATCTGGATCTAGTGCACCCACAGAATCAGAAGCTATTACAACCACAGAATCTGGATCCAGTGCCACAACAGACTCTGGATCAAGTCTGTCTACAGAATCTGGGTCTAGCATAGCAACGGATCCAAGCGTGACTACCGAATCAGGATCGAGTGCCACGACTGAATTTGAAACTAATGCTTCTACAGAATATGAAACTGGTTCAACTACAGAATCTGAATCAAGTGTAACTACTGAAGCTGAATCAAAGGCGACCACAGAGATCACGGAACGAGAAACATCTACCGTTGGTGCAAGCACAGTATCCACAGAAGAAACTACGGTATCTAAATCAAGCGTGACAACCGAAATTGCTACAGACGAAAGTACTGACTCTTCAGAAACAACAGAAAGCTCTGTTGCAAGCACGGAAACTGAAAGTACAGAATCTAGCACAACAGTGAGTTCAGAAGCAAGCACTGCAGAGGTTTCTGTTAGTTCATTGTCAACAACGGAAGTATCGGAGTCTGAAGAAACCTCAGAAGGTGGGAAAATAATCATTTAAAAATAAACATTTTATTTAAAAATTGAATGTCAGTAATAGAGACTGCATTAACTTTTGGTCATCTTTAAAACCCCCATGATGTGATCTGAATAGATAACCATTTTGTTCGTTATAATTTAAAAACAATTTCATTTTTTTAGAAACCGAAAGCACAACTGAATCCGGTACTACCACAGAAACTGTGGCAGAAATATCAACAACTAGCGGATCTAGTAAGTAAAGTTTAAAGTTTATTTTGCTCTGTGATATTTCTAAGAAATTCTTAATGTATTCTGTTCCTTTTTCTACATCACAGCGATTGAAAGTTCCGAAAGTCCTGAAAGTTCATCCACTGAAAGTGTACCCACAACGGAAAGTTCTGTGGGAGCGTCTGGTACAACTGAATCCGAACTGGAAGGCTTGTCCACTACTGAAATATCAACAGAAAGAGAGACGGGAACTGAAATTGGAACAAGTAAGTGTTATTGAAGTGTTAAGGCAACTTTTTTTTCAACAATGTTAGATATCACTTTCAAATATATCCCCTTATTACGCTTGGCTATCCTAATAATAATATGAATGCGACAGTTTGCATGGATTGTTTGATTTTTTGATTGTTTACATGGATTGGATGTTTGTTAGAGTTTGTCGCCTAAACTGTTGAACGGATGTCGATGCTATTAGCGTAGATGTAGAGGATAGGCCAGAAGAATATTCAGGTAGTAACCTCATCTCATCATTTCATCCCGGAAAAAGGTACCGTTTTCGTGGGATACGTTACGTTTTACTAGATAATTCTGCAACGGTTTAACATATCTTATTGAAATTAGAATAGATTTAGGCACAAAGGCTACTAATTAAGTTATTTTTTTAATTCCGCGGGGACGGTGTCGCGGGTTATAGCTAATCTTAAATATGTATTTGTCCTCCCTTGACATTTTTAGAAATATTGTATAATATTAAGTATTTATTATCTTAATTGAAAGTTGGCTAAAAAAAACGAAATATACAAAGATTTCTCATATTCTCAGCTCCATGGGACTGGACGTCGACTGTTGGAGTATATATAGAGAAACCACGCTGCAAGGCGCGGAGGAAGGTCGCTAAATGCATTAAGAGCAAATACGGATGCTGCCCAGATAAGAGAACTCCGGCAAAGGGACCATTCGAAGAAGGTGAGGTTGCCACTTTAAGTTTAACTAAGTCTATTGCGTAGATGTTTCGTAATAAATATACTGCAATGGATACTCGGATTTAAATTGGTCATATCTTAATTCAGGTTGCCAGAGTCCGAAGACATGTAAGGAGACAAAATATGGTTGTTGCCCTGACGGAGTATCCCCCGCGTCTGGATCCCGCGGCCAGGGCTGCCCTCTGCCGGCCTGCAGCGAAACGCTCTTCGGTTGTTGTCTTACCGACAATGTTACTGCTGCGGAGGACAATGATCAGCAAGGCTGTCCTCCAGAGAAACCCGCTTGCGCAGAATCCAAGTAGGAAACTTCTATATTTTTCATAGAATAGAGTCAACCATTAATATTTTTGGTAATCAATGTGAGATTATATTCTTTCAATGATGAACAATTATTGATCATTCAATTCATACACTTTGTATTAAGTAACAAAGTTTACGCACCTTTTTTTTTTCGTTTAGGTACGGCTGTTGTCCCGATGACAAGACTGAATCTAAAGGACCGAGGAATGAAGGTTGCCCCGAGGAAGGTAAAAGTATTATTTATTTATTTTCAAATTAGAATTCGTTTCTTTAGAGTTTTGTCTTTTTTGCATGGAGAAAAGAAAACAATGTTTAAATCATATTACTTGTCTGTAGAAGTTACAACGGAGCCGACTGGATGCTTTGGAACTGAATACGGTTGCTGCGCAGACAACAGCACCGTGGCAACCGGACCCGACAACAACGGTTGTCCCTGCAACATTACAACTTTCGGCTGCTGCCCAGATGGCGTGTCTCCAGGTATAAACTACTACATTTCTTTTCTTATGTCCTGGGCGGCCATATATGTAGAAGATCTTAGCCCTCTCTAACCGAGTCTGATCCTTGGCGAAAACCCATGTTCACTGATCTTTACTTAGTTATAACACCATATTATCCTTACATTTTTCCTACGAGAGTTAAAAGTCTAATTAATGGAAGAAAACTGACGATTTATTTATCTACCTTCTGTCAGCGAACGGCGCTCAAATGGAAGGCTGCGTGTTCTCATGCAACTCAACGGAGTTCGGGTGCTGCTCGGATGGCGAGACACCTGCCCACGGGCCGGAGTATGAGGGCTGCTGCCTTCAGTTCCCATTCGGATGCTGCCCCGACAACTACAAGGCGGCCGCCGGGCCTCATCTTGAGGGTATGGTTGCCTGTGACTTAATTGTGGAAAATAGCAACAGACATACACATACTACATACATACATACTACATATTATAATAGACAGACAACAGAACAAAGCTTCGAGACTTTAATTTATTTTTGCTGTATATGGTGTCTCTTGTTACTGTAAGGTATCTATAAGTAATTGTGGGACAGGTTGCAGCTGCGCAGACGCCCACTACGGTTGCTGTCCGGACAATGTCACCATCGCTCGAGGACCTAACAACGAGGGCTGCGGCTGTCAATACACAGAGTTCGGATGCTGTCCGGATCGGTAAACTAGAACAACTATATTCTCCTGCCTTATCTTCATAATAGTGGCATCAAAAATAAAAAGACATTATAAGGTAATTGTATAATATCTTTTCTTACAGTCATACTGCCGCTACCGGGCCTGACTTCGAGGGTTGTTCTTGCAACACTTACCAGTTCGGCTGTTGTCCCGACGGCGTCACCGTTGCCGTCGGCCCCAACTTGCAGGGTTGTCGGTGCCAGTACTCACGGTATGGCTGCTGTGGGGACGATGTCACCACTGCCGTGGGCCCTGACCAATTGGGTTGCGATTGCGCCAGTAGCAAATATGGCTGTTGCCCTGATGGCCAAACTGAAGCTAAAGGAGAAAAGTTCCAGGGCTGCATTGATGTGCCTGTAAACAAACAAGGTTAGTTTGTCTTATTGTGCATTAATCGGTAGAATCAGTTTACCAGATATTTCTATAGTGATTCTTTTGATTTAACTCGATTCATAGTAGTATTTGGACGTACTCAGGTAAATTCTCAGTTCAAAATGCGTATTAACTTATAAGTGTACGTGTACAGAGGCTTGTAGCCAGCCGACGGAACGCGGCTCATGTCGCAACTACACTGTGCAATGGTACTACGATATGGAGTACGGCGGCTGCTCGCGTTTCTGGTACGGCGGCTGCGAGGGCAACGCCAACCGCTTCGCCAGCAAGGAAGAGTGCGAGGACGTGTGCGTACAGCCTTCGCCTAAAGGTCGGTGGACTGAAACTTGTTAAATGTCTTTATTTATAACTTGAAAATTGTCGGTACCAGTAATTATAATGATTTTTTATTTCTTTTCAAACAATAGACGCATGCAACCTTCCTAAGGTGAAGGGCGCCTGCGTGGGTTACAACCTGCGCTGGTACTATGACATGGAGCGGCAGGTGTGCGGCCAGTTCGTATACGGCGGTTGTCTTGGTAATGCCAACAACTTTGAGAGCCGCGAACTCTGCCAGACGCAATGTCTGCCCGAAAAGTACATTGGTGAGTTGACTATTTGCGAAAAATACTGCACTCAATTTCACATGATCCTACTACATATCTTAGTTCTTCTATTTTAAACGTACATGTAGTTGCATAATCGGTCTTTGTTTAGTATGTGTACATATAATATAATCATCCAGACGATTGTGAGCTGCCCATGGAGGAGGGTCCGTGCGCCGGGAGCTTCGCACGCTGGTCCTTCGACCAGAAGTCTGGACGCTGCTTGCAATTCGTGTGGGGTGGATGCGCCGGCAACGGCAACCGCTTCACCTCTGAGGCCGCCTGCATGCAGCGCTGTAATCCGCCCGGCAAGCCACTACGTGAGTACTAACTGTACAATATTGACTACAGATTGGTGTTTATTGTAACTTATGACTAAATCAATTGCATTCTAATAGAGGAAAAGTAGAGTCATGCTTAGTGCCATAATTTTTGAAAAGATTTATGTTGTGAATAACACAGATCTTGCTTAATAAAAGTTATGGTATCTAACTTTAATTCACTAATATTTTCTATGATACGGGATGGTCATTTGTATATAAGGAGTTGAGATTTATCAAACTTGATTCTATGCTTGTATTCTTGTAGTTAGCAGTATGCATTAAGTCTGTATGGCATGCTCTCTATATCTAATTTACCTTTTTCACCTTCTGGTATTAAAACAGGATCTACTTAACCGTCCAACTTAGTTTAATGTTTATGCAAATATTCTTTCATCTATATTTTCTTTGACTTTAATTTCAAGTAAAAATTTGATCTTGAATTATTCATAACAAATAGTTAATAATTAAATAACTAGCTAGAAATTGAAGTCAATTAAATGTACTAATATTTCTGACTAACACTGGACGAATAGCGAGCTGCGTTGAGCCGCAAGAGACAGGGAATTGCACGGAGAAGCATGCAGCCTGGTCGTTCAGTCAGACGGAGAACCGCTGCGTGCCGTTCTACTATACCGGCTGCGGTGGCAATGGCAACAGATTCGATACCGAGGCCAGTTGTATTGCGGCCTGTCCCAGTGCTTACGGTAAGTAATACATGAAGAAAAGTGGCAAACTAAAGGTTTATAATACAGGCCCGCAACAACAACATTTGTTGAACGAATTGGTCGGCTCGCTCACCACAATAGCACGACACAGAAGACATGCGTGAAGTAGAAATTATTCCGCATTTAGTCTGATGAATGGGCATGCCGGAGGCCTAATTTTAGTTCTCTTGCCTATCTTAAAAAGAAGGAATTTCACGGACAAGAAGACGTATATAAAGAGGAAATATTCCCTGCGTCTCCTCGTCTGTAGATTAAAGGTAGGAAACGAATTCAAAATTACTAATGACTATAGGCAACGTTTGTTTCACTATTTTGGCAAATTAACGTGGCTGCTTGTTTGTTTGTCAACTTTAAGTATGAAAAAGAAAGTTTAAGCCAAATTCTGCATGCACATTTTGTATTATGTTACCTTGGTGCAAGCGTGCAGTTGTTATGATGCCATCTCTGATTATATTGATGAATTTAACTAGTCCGACTCAAAAACAAACGACCTAATAAAAACCGTTACTTCGTTACATAATTATGACTGTCATTAACTTAATATTAAAAATAAAATCAGTAGTTAGCTGTAATTTTTCCTTAATTAATAAAAAAAAATAAGTTTCATCATCATCATCAGCCAGTGAGCTGGTGAGCTAGTGAGCTATAGTGATGCGTCCCCACTGAGGTGCTCGACGCTTAACGTATGTTAGGGGTAATTAGGACTCAATCAACCAGACTGGCTTAGTGCGGGATGACTTCACACGTAGTGTATATAAATATATATATATATATATATATATATATATATATATACGGTACATACACCAAAATAACATTTTTTTTAATGTTTGTCTATCTGTTTGTTTCGGCTAATCTCTGAACTGGCTGGACCGATTTTATCGGGACTTTTATTGGCGGGTAGCTGATGTAATAAGGAGTAACTTAGGCTACGTTTATTTAAGAAAAAACTTTAATTTTAGAAAAAGAACGCGCGGACGGAGTCGCGGGCGTCAGCTAGTGTACATATAAAATAGATGAAGTAACATCTACAAAATATGTGTAATACTGATAAGATATTAAAATTGCTTTGCATGAGTTTATTAATGTTTTACTCTTCTGGTGTTTCATTTAGCATGTGTTTTACGGTAGTTCTTGCATTTTACTATTTGCTAATGTTTTTCTATTAACCCATACATACTTTGTGGAAATATTTCTGCACAATAATAACCAACTCTTTTGCATATTATATGATTTATAGATTTAAGTAAGTAAAAAAGTGACTTATTTACATTGTAATTTAAATTAAACATTATGTTAATATTTTATAAGTACCCATGTTATAATTTCAGAGCCAGAACTATGCGTACTAGCTGCAGAGACAGGAGAATGCGCAAACTATACAGAGAAATGGTTCTACGATACGTCTAAAAAGAGGTAAGTTACAATTAATTATTCCATTCCCACAGAACGATAAGCATAATAAATATAGAAAATACATCTTTTAAGTTTGGTTTATAATATTGTAAACTTTCTTATTAGTTGCCAACAATTCTACTATGGCGGGTGTGGTGGCAACGAGAATAGATTCGATTCCCAGCGCGCTTGCGAGGCACGCTGCTCCGAAGAAACCACCGAGCCCACCACGGTTCAGACGACAAGACCCATATCGACCACACTACCCACTCCAACCTCAAGACCAGTGGAGACTACAAGGCCCACGGAGACCACAAGACCCGCAGAGACCACAAGACCCACGGAGCCTACAAGACCCGTGGAGACTACAAGATCTGAGGAGACTACACAGCCGGCACCACAAGTTCAGCCACCACAGACAGGCGCACAGAGATCTGGTTAGCATTATAACCTTAAGAACAGAGAAAAAACATAATTAACACTAGTTTTTAATCCTTTAACCATTCACATAATGCACATTACGGTTAAACTTGATGACTTTAGGTAAAAAACTCTTTGTTACATATGTAATCACATAAAATTACCTAGTTAACGCTTGTATTATAAATTCACTTCACAATTTTAATAAACTTTCCTATGTTGTGTAGAATTCTGTGCATTTGAGTTGGATCCTGGACCTTGCGAGGACCTGCAGAGCCACTGGGGTTACGACAGTTCTTTGGGCACATGCATAACCTTCATGTACGGCGGCTGCGGCGGCAATATGAACAACTTCCCCACGCAGGAGCATTGCAACTATTTCTGTCCTGATGATCCACGTAAGTAGTATGATAATCCAACTACCGATAAACTCACGCCAGACAGACGTAGTCTTACAAAAGTCAAGTCAAGTCAAAGGAACGAGTAATTGTGCGAATAGTCGACTTTCAATAAATCATTTCTCATTGATCTACTTTCACACCATTCGTCTCTTTCAGTGATAAATCGTTTCGGTCCTGGAACTTCCTCTGGTGACATCTGCAGGCTGCCAATGCGCGCGGGACCGTGCGACCAGTCGCTGATGCGCTGGTTCTACGACCCCAGCACAGATTCTTGCAGTCAGTTCACATACGGGGGCTGCGAAGGCAACGCCAACAGGTCAGTAGAAATACCACGGAATTTATATCATTTCTTTTTGCAAACGAATTTGGTTGAAGTTAACAACTTGTAGGTACTTAGTCTTTTTCATTAATTTATGATTTACTATATATTCAAACAGATTTGAGAGCTTAGAAGAGTGTGAGACTCGCTGCAAGACTACAAGACCAGAACTTGAGACATCTACTACTACCACGACGAGCACCACGACGCCGGCTACAACAACAAACGCTGTCACGGTAAACAAATATCAAGTAGCAAAAATTTTCGGTATCTTTTATCGTTGTTCTTAGTTGTTGTAAAGTAAAACGCATTTAAACACAAGAGGTTGGTTCACTCATCAGGTGGAACAATTGTCGGAGGAGTGCATAGTGTCTCCGATCCTCGAGGAGTGTTCGGGCGCGGGCACGGTGTGGTACGCAGACAGCAGCCGGCAGTGCGTACCGCATGTCAATGCCGACACCGGTGCCACCTGCCGCAACACCGGCGTCTTCAGATCTCCTGAAGCCTGCGAAAGGCGCTGCGGAGCTTTCCGTAATATTGGTTAGTTAAATACAGAATCAATAGCAGCGACTATGAAGCAAATTAAATATGAAATAGACTGATTATATTGATATTTTTACATGTTCGTTACATTTGTATAAATAAAAGAACCTTAAATAAATTTAAAACTAGATGTTTGCCGGTATCCATTGGATGTGGGCCCGTGCCGGTCCTTCGAGCCCAAGTTCTACTTCGACGGTGACAGCAGCAGCTGTAGGCAGTACCTGTACGGCGGCTGTCACGGCGGCCCCAACCGCTTCTCTACTTTTGACGAATGCGAAGAGATTTGTCAACCAAAGAGCGGTAAATAAATTAATATCCCTTTTTAAACACTAGGAACGTCTAAACTTTATATATCAGTCAAGTTTAAAAGAAAACGTTTATATTTATAAAATGTTGTCTCAGTCTAAGTTTATTTGGTTGTTAAGGAGCTTAAGTATTTTAAATGCAATTTCATTAGATCCGTGCAAGGTGCCCCCGGAGCCGGGCAACTGCCTGGCCTACCTGCCCATGTGGTACTACGACAGTGTGCGCGACGATTGTAACCAGTTCGTCTACAGCGGCTGCAACGGCAACGGCAACAGGTGAAACAAAACGCTTGAAAGCTATTGTAGTACCCACAAAGATGCGGTCCTTGAATTAAAGATAAACTGTGGACCACTGACAAATTATAACACAATTGCTGAAATGTATTAGTCATCTTGTAAACAAGGTGGAAACCAATAAATGTCACTTTTAAAGCTGAATGAAAAATGTGATCCACACCTGAAACTGTAAAAAATTCGAAGAGTTAATTTGATATTCTATTAGTAATAAATTTAACACATTCGTTCAGATTCGACACAAAAGAAGATTGTGAGGGAAGATGCAAAAAACTGGCGACTACCACCCTTGCGCCCACAACCGAAGTTATTACAACCACGACAACAACAACTACAACGACCACAGCCGCACCCACCACTACACAACGAATCGTAAGTAATATTTCATAGCCTTTGTTTAAAATAATAGTTGTTTCACGATTTACATTTCCAGAATATTTTAACTTTCGATGGAAGATGTTTAATAAAAGCAAGAGCGTGTTGATGGCTCTCCCTTTGCGGATTACGCTACTTTTATCAAGTGAAGATGTTCCTTAGGTCTTACAAGATATTTCACACATTGTAACTTTCAGTTGGTGGAAGAGCAGTGCCGTACACCGGTGTCGCTGGAGCCATGTGGGGCCAGCGCAGCCGTGTTCTACTACGATGAGACTCGCGGTTCATGCTTGCCAGCGGAGTTTGGCAACTGCCGCTATCTCAACTCTTACAGTAGCGAGGAAGAGTGCGAGAGACGGTGTGGTGTCTTCAGGGCACTCGGTTAGTACTCCCAAATAAGGCTATCCTCTTGTTTTTCAATACAGTTTGTGTGTCATTAAAACTTGTAACTTCTGAAAATATAAAAGGACGCAACCAGACCATACCAAAAACCCTCTATTGTCAAGCGCTACCAAGTCGCTGTGTTCTAATGAAACTTATCTTGGTATTTATCAGACGTGTGTCGGTATCGTCTCGACCCCGGACCGTGCAACGAGACTGGAATCATGAAGGTGTACTGGGACGCGGAGTCAGGTCGCTGCCAGCCGTTCGCGTACGGCGGCTGCCAGGGCGGACCCAACCGGTTCTCCACCATCGACGAGTGCGAAGAGGTCTGCGGTCCAAGTGGTCCTGGTATGTATTGTAATTTGGAACAAGCTATTCCATTCATCTCCTTCCTTGTTAGTAGTTTTTAGTTATATCACTATTAGAACATAGATTGTTATTGATTATTAGTAGTGCTACAAACTGTATGGCTTCTTATAATCACATCAGTACCTCATTTTCGATAGAAAGTAAGTACACCAACTGCATTGGAAGTTTTAACGTGCTATCTTAAATTCCGGTCGTTGTATCTATCCTTAGTTGTTGTTTACGTCACTAATAAATTTTAGTTTAAAACTATATGTGCAATACTTTTGGTGTACATACTCTCTCATATATTATTCATTTATATTATATTACAATACTTTATTACTTCAGACCCTCTTATTTTAGTAGTTCTATTAGTTTATAACAAAGTTTGTAGTAGTAAACCGCATGTAGGGGTTCTATCTAACTGGTTGTGGGGGTGACTAACCTTGGGGGGGATAGCCCCGGCGTGCCTGCAGCCGCTGTCGATGGGCACCAGAACCTGCGGCCAGGAGGCCCCCCGCTGGCACTACAGCACCACCTATGGCGACTGTCTCTCCTTCATCTACTTCGGCTGCGAGGGCAATCAAAACAACTTTTTATCCTACGAGGAGTGCGCCGACGTCTGCAAGGTCCCACCGACCGCCGGTACAATATCCCTTTAGTTAGCCATCTCTACCGCGCCCCTGAAGCCTCCAGATGCAAGATTTCGTTTTCGTTATTAACTTCAAATACGGTTATATTGGATGGATTTCATCTGGCTTTCAATTCTGCTTTAAATTAAAATGGTATTAGACACATCATAATGGTCTTCTAATCCGAATTACAATTAGTTGTGGGTGTTATTAAGTATCAGGATGGAATAAGATTTGATGGCCTTATTTTATGTTTTACCCTCGTCTTGTATTAAAAAATAAACGTGAAGCTGAACCTCTACAACTTTGATCAATAAACATCATGAGACCATTACGATGAGTTTTAGTAGAATTGTGGACGGTTTAAGCGCGTGTAGAGCCGGCACCAGGTCATCGTGAAGAGCTACTGCATCCACAAGCACTGCTTTTGCACGCTTTATCTTGCACTTTGCACTATACAGGTATATTATTTTCTGCTAGTGTTGTCGATGTGTGTACGTACAGGTCAGTATTCATAAGGAATAATTTTACTTAATTATTCAATGTTATAAATATTTGTACAAATTATTGGTGTATTTGGGCTTTGGAGATCAAATGGAGCATGATTTTATTGTTGATGTGGTTATTGATATAAACATCGCGATGTTATGACACTGTCGCATTATACATAAACACACACCAATAAATTACACATTATAAGTAACCGTTAAGAGTTACTTACGTACAACTTAGATACATCAGTCATCTTCTGTCGTACGTACGTATTTCTTTTTCTCTCAACTAGACACTCAAAAAAATATATGATCATGTGATCAGATACCATCAACTTTTTTTTTCTGCTGGAAAGTCAGCATAGTATGTTATAAGACAGTGGTCAAATACAGTTTACCTTAATGTATGAACATTTCACATCACTATTACATATTCACACTGGACCTGACATGAAATTGGTATGCACTGAAGCTGGAGTTTCTGCCAAAATAAGGATAATTTCATCAGTGTGGAAATGATTTTTATGTCTGCAGAGACAAACGAAGTGCTGCCTGACTGCGAGGCTTACAATGCGGAATGCGCGGCGTTGCGATGCGCATACGGCGTGCAGCGCACGCGCACAGCCGGAGGTTGTGAGCGGTGCGCCTGCGTACAGGTCGAGGTCGACTGCGCGCCCCTGCAGCAAGAGTGCCAGCGCCTTAAGTGCTACTATGGAATGGTCAATGAGACCGGCGACGACGGCTGTCAGAGGTATGTTTGAAGCCATCTTTATAATATCCTAGTCCTTTGAGGCAATTTCAGAAAATATGTCAAGTGAGACTTAGTTGTTATTTTGATCCGTTTAACCGTTCTTGAGAAAAAATCGTATTTATACTATACTTTAGCATGTTATATTTTACTTTCAAGTGATTACGTGTATTCTAAATGTTCAACGACCACCAGATGCCGCTGCCTGGACCACCCATGCGCGAGCAAGAATTGCGCTGATGGCGAGCGTTGCGTGCCCACCGTATTCCGCGACCCCGTCATGCAGGAGATCAGCTATGTGGCTACCTGCAACGTCAGTCAGTACCACTCCTATATCATTATCACATGTAGTAGACGAACTTTCACTATTGTACACAAAACGTCGTGAATGACACACGTCTCGAATATTGTTGCAGACAAAAAATTTGCCAAGTTGAATCGCTTTTAGTTATGTATAATATATTTAAGGCATGATAAGTACATATTTAAAACACTTGTATAATGTAAACAGTGAACAAAACGGGCAGTTGCCCGGGTACGGAGGAGATGCCGGTGTTGGACGGGTCGTGCCGGGTCGAGTGCAACGACGACGCGGACTGCCGCGGAGAGGCCAAGTGCTGCGTCAGCGGCTGCAGGCAGCTCTGCCTTGCGCCCGCTGCCCCCGCGCCCGCGGCCAACATCGCTGCCACCAGCGTCGCGCCACTTACCACCGCATACCAACCCGGTCAGTATATCGTTATATCTAGTTGAAGTGAAAAGTGAAAGGAAGAGGTTGGCAAGTTCTAAGTAATGTTCCTCAATAATCCTACAAAATTCAATTCTTACTACACCCTCCTTCCACCGAGAATAAATTTAGTGGACTGTGTTTAGAGTTGCCGCATGCGCCACGCGCTGACTCTGCCACGGAGCCCGAGGTGAGCGGGGCGGAAGGCGGCAAGGCCACGCTGCGCTGCCTGTTCCACGGCAACCCACCGCCCAAGATTACCTGGAGCCGGGGCGAGATTACGGTACGGATGTCGCTTAGATCTATAGCATTTTTAATTAATATACTAGCCTTGAAAATTATATCCTGTCAGCTCTGGCGTCTATCCCGTAAGATGAATAGCAGTAACATAAAATTTCGTCTTACCAAAACTCTGGCCCTTGTCCAGCTCTAGTTCAGTGGTGTTCTCAGTAAAATTCGAAGAATATCTTTGAGTCAATAAATTAGTACCAGTATAAGAAGGTTTATTACGATGTCAGATCGACGGCACCACTGACCGCTACCGATTATTGTCGGATGGCGCGCTGGAGATCGTGTCGCTGTATCGCAACGACTCGGGCGTCTATATCTGCATCGCTGACAACGGCCTCGGCATCGCACGCCAGGAGATACGCCTGGTGGTCAACGGTCAGTGTTCACCACGCATGCTACACATGCCCAAAGACATGCCTTTCATACGTCATCGATACAGTAACTAAAACTTGCGTTCTCAAATTAATAGTCAAACACGTAAAAATAACTTCTTGATAATTAGAATAAATAATATGCGCAGTATTCGTTAAAGCCAGGGTTAAGGGGCTATTAATTAAGACATTCAATTTTGGCTATTGGACAGTTTTATTTTAGTTTTCATATAATGTACGCTACGGAGTCCCAAATTATGCTAATCAAATTTAGAATTATATCAAATCGATAAAATGATTACGTAATTTGCTAACTCCAAAGTTTATAATTGTAATAACTGAAATAAAAAGATATAGCGTCCAAAAAATAACAATCGATGACGTATGAAATTAGATACTATTTGCAACTGGTTTGATTTTTAAAATAACACAGTAGATTAGATATTTTAGAATAGTATTTTATCTTAACGCACCTACTTTCGCATTATTTACTTTTCTAATTTGTATGCTAAAGCAACCTGCGTCAGTAATGGACATGTCTGAAACCTGACACTAACTTTTAATTAGTCTGATCAATTTATATGGACATCTGTTGGCACACATTCGTTTATACAATTTCGATTCGATAGAACGATGCAATACAACATTCCAAAATATTATAGTACCTACAGTTCAGTGTATAATTAATTAAAAAGGTTTTAAACTTAAAGTGGCTTACTATAAAAAAAATATATATAACAGATTTTTGTTAACTTACTGATATTTCTAGTAACCATCCCATCTAAGCTCTAGGCTTGTACTGGGGTTTAGTTTACGAATAGTCGAATAGCGAGATTCGAACTCTCGACCACGTGAGCGGAAGTCAGCACCCTTAATAATTGGGCTATTTGTTCTGAATAACTTATGGTCTCTATCACTTTTTAATATCCTTATGTTAATTAGCACAAAAACAAATTGTTTCCTATAGCAATATAGGATATATCCTAAGTCATGGATAACTAGATAAATAGCGAACCTATTAAGGTCATTCAAGGTTATTTGATCAGCTTATGAGCTGTTTGTTTGTCAAGCAGCGTCTTTGCACTTTCGCCCTACAAGATAGCGTTTCTAACAACATTTCCGTGCTGACAATCTTATCAACAAGATTGTTAAATTTATTTACGTATTCATTATAAGAAAAGCCCAAGTATCTCCTGCATCTATGCAGAAATGTTCTATGTTTATACTTTAATAAAGGACTTAATCCTCTAAGACCATGTCTCTACTATTAATAAAGTTATGTTTCAATACAACATATCCAAATGGCAGTATGAATGTAAATTCATTGCGTAATCTTTTGCAGTCAACATTTCCTTATCTAAACTCAATTAGAAGGCAAACGCCCCTAAAGACTAGGTTGACCACTACTTGTGACGCTTGTGGAACGTTCTAAAAATGTATAACAAGACTTAGTTGCAATCGTTAGTAAAATTCAAATAGAAAAAGTTTATTTAAAAAAAATCTAAGCATTTTTCAAATCAATTGCAATGCGTAAGCCAAAAAATAGCCAGCCGATGATCAAGAGAGGGGGGTACTAGTATTAAAAACCATTATTTTTATACTAGAATATTCATAAACTTGTAGTTCAATTTCTAATGAAAACTGACAAGTCCTTGAGTGATCTGTATTTGTAGATTGTAGGCACTTTAGTATTTCGAATTATTGTTTTAATATCATAACATTATCATGTTTGTTTATTTTATGGTTTTTGTTATGTTTTGGCAAAGTCTTAAGCTATTAAAGTGACGTGGTCACCGAGCCCTTATGAATGCACAATGATCATTCAGTGTACAGCTAAATCTCATACAGTGAACAAGTGAGCCTGCTCTTGTTTATACAAAATGTGTCGATGTCTGTTGCTGGCGCTATGTGTGTTGCTGGTGGGAGTTTGCGCGAAACGAGGTTCAAAATTAATTATTTATTATCTGTTTTGGATTAACTTGGTCACATATTTTGTTCATTTTTCATTAGTACATTTTTTCTAATCTTTACGTAGACCAAAAAACATTATCTTTATAAAATTACAATTCAATTTAATTTAAAAGGAAATAATTTTTCATTTCATCCGATTTGCTAAAGAGACAAATCCGAATAAAACAATATTATAACTTTAAAATAATGTGGAGTTATAAACTCTTATCTCATCTTAATGCAATTTAAAATGTTGCATTATCAGTGCTCGTCTGATGGTCATCTGTGCCGTCACCCGGGATGTTAGCGATAGCGTTCAGAGAACTGCGGGAATCGGGAAAGGCGATATGGCGAGGCGATATGGCATCATGATTGTCTAAATATTTAATAAACATAACCAAAATTATCCAAAACAGATTAATCTTAGTAGCTAGTTTTTCTAATGTTTCCAATAACATATGGGTTTATGGTCTCTCGTAACATTCACTTTAAGTTAAAGATTTCTAGCAGTGGTACCATTAGCATTTAATATTTCTGCTGCTAAAATTCTTATATTAACAGTAACGTATTGCAGCACCCATAAACCTCTGTAGACTAGTTTACTAACAATTGGAGTGGTCAGATCCGGTGGAAGCGCCCGTGGGCATCGCTGGAGATAGCGACGCCGTCGTGATGGGAGAACTCAACCGGGTTCTATACATCAGATGTATGACGTACGGCTATCCCCCGCCCCTCATACAATGGTTCCGAGGGTTGTCGGGTGCCATGGTACCGTATAGCAGCTCCCAATACGAGGCTCGGGGCAATGTGCTCCAGATAAGAAGATTAGAATACGAAACGCTGGGAGAATACGCGTGCCAGGCGTACAACGGCGTTGGCAAGCCCGCCTCCTGGTCGGTCGTGGTGAAGGCGTACAGGCCAGAAGGGGACGAGTCCGACAACCCGTACTTAGTAGACAGATACGAAAGGGTGCGGATAACTCCGATGGAACCTATCACTGAAGCGACGACGACGCCAGTTCCTGTGATCACAGTACCAGTGTACACCGGTAAGATGGGGGAATGTCATATGGATAAAGGAGTAAACTGGTATAAATATTCTATACTTTAAGTTGACGGATTGTCAGCTTACTCCTTTATTCTGCCTTTTGGGTTGGTGCATGTTTGCCTTGCTGCATGGTTTTCTTTTCTTTGGTTTGCACTCTTGTAACTATGTGCTTATTAGTGTAGGAATATTTATTTAAATATCCAGCGAACAACATCATCTATGTATGGCGTGTATGTAAAGGAATTGAAACAACCATGTCAAACTCATTGTTATCTGGTAGTAACAGAATAATTAAAATTGATGATAGCATTATTACAACCAGATATGTGTAAATACAGTTATTTATGTCAATATATAGAATGTGAGTCGCCTTGGACATTTTCCTTCAGGTTTGTAAAATTCTTCAAAACTAAAAGTGTCGGAGCTATTAATTCACGAAGTTATTATTTATTCTTTGTAAAATAATAATTTAATATTGATGTGTGCGCGTGTAGTGCCGGTGACGACACGAATCCTGTCGTCGACGACGAGGGTGGCGACGGGCGCGCAGCTGTCGCTGCCGTGTGAGGTAGACGGGTACCCCGAGCCCGAGGTGCGCTGGACCAAGGACGGTGTGCCGCTGCTGCCCAGCGACCGAATCGACATCACAGGTTGACACTCACTTCTATAGTATAAATACTCATCGCTAATATCACCGCAATTTAATTCGTGGTAATTCCTGAAGGAATTCCAATTCCGTGGCCAGAAGCCTGTTATTTAACTAACATTATTTAACATCTGTTAAGGTTAAATGGATGAATAGATGGATGTTTCTTAGTAGGTAACTCCAAAACGGCTCAACGGAACTGCATGAAATTTGGCTCACAGATAGATTAATACATGGAATAGCAACAACGTAGGCTGAGGTTTTTTAAATCAACGCGGACTAAGTCGCAGGCACAAGCTACTTAAAAACACTTTAAAACTATATGTCGGCAGAACACCAGACTCACAAATGCGACACTTCTTTTACCTGGATTAATTCCATGAAAGTTTTTCGCTGTCTGACTTTATCTTTCCTTATGTAATTGTTATTATTTATAAGATCCTCGTGTCTTATTAGCCAACCAAATATTTTAAAGTTCCTGTGATTTATCTAACTTCATATTTAACGTAAATAAAATAGAATGAATGACACAATGTGAGGGATTCCAGAATCGCGGCTGACGATAACGTCAACGAATATCAACGA
>JAAOEG020000009.1:6651833-6664564 GCA_011763625.2 Papilio bianor
TTATTTCTCTATCCGTAAAATTGTGTGACTTACAATAGGATCATAAGATTTGTGTTATCACTATTAAATATATATATTATATACTTTATAATTTTAACTATTGTAAAAAACAGTTAGTGGTCTTTCCATAATTTGTATACTATATGCATTTTTTTGTTACACGCAGTTAGTTTTGCCAATAAATAAATAGATCATTATATATTTTATTTTATATATTTAACCGTAGTAAACGCCAGCAATTACAACGTCTGTTTCACAAATTGACTACCGCAATATCACCAGACAGAAGACAAGCATGAACTGGAAGCAATTCCACGTTTCGCCTGATGTGTGTTCGTATCGGTGGCCTAATATTAGTCCTCATCCCCCTCCCAACCATTTCTTATAAGGAAAGGATGGGAGGGGGGAGTGTTTTTGATGAGAAGGGGACGCATAGAAAGAGAAAATAATCTTCCCTTTCCGCATCGAAAGAGGAAAAAATAATAATCCCTTTCAGTGCATCTCTTCTTCACTCGATTAAAGGTAGGCAACGCATCAGCAATTGCGGATATCTATGGGCAGCGTTCACTTCGTCATTTCAGCCATTTCAGGTGTGAGCCACCTGAAATTAATCGTTTGCCACCTTGTCATATAAAACTTCACTGACGTGACTGGAATGAGGTTAATTCATTTCTTTGATTATTTTCTATGTTATGATATTGGTTATTGTTAGTAGAGTTATATAAAACAAAATAATACGGTGTCGTAACATTGATGAATTAGTGCTCAAAGCTTTCCGTAGCAGCCGGCGGCTGAGCGTGGCTTCCACTCACTGGGCGGGCACATTACGTAAATATTAGGTAACCCTTTGCGTAACATAACTAATGGCTAAATAAACAAGATATATATACTTGTAATCCCTAATATAGATCAAGAATTATTAAGCAAGGAACTAAGACAAGAAAATTATAGCAATTACTGCAGATCTCTAGCCATGGATAATTAAAATTGATACAGCTCATAGTTCGCATGTATGAATCAGATCAGTGAACCGAATCGCTGATCAATTCGTATCTGCATTGACTTATGATTTGCGTTTCGAGCTGTGAAGTGCGAGACATCAAACAGCTAGGGACTTGTCGGCTTACGCTATAGTATATCGCATTAAAATGTTGAGCTGCCAATTCAGTTGTTGAGCCGCAGCTGAACGGTTCACGTCTATTCGAACTTTTGATCCGGTTCAGAATTGAATTACGCACGTCTCTCGCTGTCTTAGTTTATTCTCAGTTATGCAGTAACTTAGTAGAGATTTCTCAAGCTTATGTACACTAAGGTTTATTGATAATTAACTGACCTTAAATGCGGCTGTAAAGTTTAACGATAGATGTCGCTTGGGAAGAAGTATGATAATCAAATTGTAGTTATTTATTATTAAATGTAAAAAACGGTACTGGCAGGTATTACTTTAATATCAATAGTATAAAAATAAAATCGCTACAAATAGACAATCTTATTTAATACTTCATTCACTATTGGTTGCCTCGTGTGATCCCGTATAAAAAATTCCAGACGCGCGTCGTGGCGGGAACAACGTTGGCGCCAATTTTCCCTGTTTACCGCGAACTAGAGGCCCTTGTAACATTCCCTCTGAACATCAACTAACCGTTACTATTGCTGAATTATACGGTTCAAGATCTCGCTTTTTACTTGTTATTTATTCTTGGTATCTATCCTTTAATACTTATTTATAGATAGCGTTTTTAACTTTATTTAACATGTAAACATTGTCGATGTATCATTGTCATTGACAGCTCACTATACGTCATCCTTGAGGGTCTCGCAGCCTACCCAATATAGATGTGACGAGGCTATAGTCAACCACATATCTTTTTATGGCCTTCCAGACATGTGCAGGTTTCATCACGATGTTTTTCTTCACCGTACGTCAGATAATGGACATATTAGAAATTCGAAAAACACATTGCTACCTGAACCATGACCTGGGAGATAACCTCTTTCTGTGCGTCCCCTTCTCTGTAGATTAAAGTCTGCAACGCATCTGCAATTGAGGATGTCTATGGGCAGCGGTCGCTTTGCTATTTGAGCGAAACCAATTGGCCGCTTGCTTGTTTGCCATCTTATAGTATACAAAAAATATTACTTTTTCTGGCCTATATTCCATGGAATAACACGTTTATTTGTTTCAGAACACGGCGGCACACAAGTCAAGGGAGGCTACATGCTACGATACAAACGTAAGATTTTTTTTAATCTGTTAATTAAGAAAAAAGGTTAAATAATCCTGTGTACTCAAACCAATGGCGACACAATGTTAATTATTTACTTTTAACTACAAAAAAGGTGTCTTTAGAAAAATAGCACGTTGATACGTATGTATGTTTCATCATGCTCTATATAAATCTGTTTCAACTCATATTGCTTTTCTATTAAAGTCCAAAATGCAATGTCAAACTTCAGTTCAATGAAAAACGTTCGTATCCATTTTACGTCATCCTTCACACAGTATAATTACACCGTATACTCACGACGTAATGAAACGAGCGAGCCACCGCGTGTGTGTAACAACCTTAATAAAATACGTACTACAGTTATCAAAGCGCGCTTGCGAGTTACGACTCCCAGATTCGAGCAATAAAACGAGTTGAATCGGGTATAGTCGAATATCGATACCGATATCTTATCGATATTCGATTCTCGTAGTGATGTAATGCGACTAAGTTAATTGCACTTGAATCGAATGGAAGCTTTCAAACACTTCTGTTAACGACTATCGCGGCGTGTTTTTTGTTCGTTCGCTTTGTATATTTCTTATTTTTTTAAGCATATAGCAGGGGATACTAAGTCTTAATTATAAATATTACTGACTAGCTGTCGCCCGCGACTCTGTCTGCGAGTTCTTTTTCTAAAATAAATATTTTTTTCTAAAATAAACGTAGCCTAAGTTACTCCTTATTACATCAGCTACCTGCCAATAAAAGTCCCATCAAAATCGGTCCGGCCATTTCAGATATTAGGCAGAACAAACAGACAGACAGACAGAAATGGTAAAAAAAATATTTTGGTGTATGTACCGTATATATATTCATGAACATGTAGTAAAAAACGGTTATTTCAATTAACACCACTCTAATTTTATTAGATGTATATAGGTAACTGATTTCGTTCCTAGTTTTCTTTTCCCATATTTTTCCTAAACATAATGGCTAATAAACCCTTAACTCTTTTAAAAAACTATAACGGTAAGCAGTTATGGTTGAGTGTTTATTTGATAGGTTCGTTAGTGTTGATATGAGCTGCGTATCCGATCGTATCGTAATCCCTAATTTCACGCAAAGTGAGTACAAAAAGCCAGAGCAGTGGATAATCTAATTGTTTGATGACACGCTTACTGTAAAGTCAGTACCGTTGTCTCGACGTACTGCAGCAGAATTACACTGTATCGCTATATCCACTAAACTGAGCTCGTGTGTAGTTAGCCTTAAAGTTTCGTATCGCGCTTGCTATCCGAATGCGGTGTGTTACAGACGGCGCGGCAGATCGATGTTCCGTTGATATCCGCACTGATCTAATCGTGGATATTTGATTGGTTATCTTTCCAGGTCATAGTTACACTATATGAATGAGATATTGAGTTTATTAACTCATTCACTGCTACCATGATCAAACGAAACTCATACTGCGCGCTGGCACTCAAAGTGTTAACACATTCACTATTTAACTATAAATAAAAAATATTAGCCGTGAAGCAATATTTTTATAAGATTTATAGGCGTCAGTTCATAAACTAATCATCACAAAATTTCGGTTCTGAGTGATTGACACTAAATGTGTTAACTTACTAGGTATTGTCCGCGATTTCGTCCGCATGTAATCATAAGACCAATTCGGTAGTAAAAACGAAGTAAAGGTCCGTGCTGAGGTTCCTGAGAGAGCCCTCGAACTTAGTTACTCTTAAACGAAGTTTAGGCTAAGCACCATCTGCGCTCGCCCACCTGAAGTCCGGTGAAGCTGTAAATGCCTCTTCAAGGCAAACAGTGACATTCCAGTCACAAAAGAAGGAAGGGAAGAGGGAAGGGAAAGGAATCATAAGAAAAACTTTTTGTACCACTAAATATAGCCTGTGTTACTTGGTGATAATGTAACTTTCTAGTGGAAAAAGAATTTTTATAAATGGTCCTACGTGTATATTAAAAAAAATACTATTAATAGTAAATCACTACATAATATAAAACAAAGTCGCTTTCTCTGTCCCTATATCCCTATGTATGCTTAAATCTTTAAAACTATGCGACGGATTTTGATGCGTTTTTTTTTAATAGACAGAGAGATTGAAGAGGAAGGTTTATATGTATAAAAAAATCAATTAAATAGTGGAGAAATACTGTTATTTTTGAGGTTTCTAATGTAATGTCGTAAATAATTAAATCTTTTCCGCTTATATTGCAACAAACGCAGGCTGAACCCTACGAGATTTATCAGATTTATACCCATGCGAAGCCAGAGCGGGCCGCTAGTATTTTATATATTATACATATGGCTGTACGTACCTTTTTTACATAAGAAAATGAATCGTATCTTTTGAAGACATTTTATTACACTTGTCAAGACATGTTATTGATTAACGATCTTCTTTTCTTTCCTAGGCAAATACCTATGGAACACGTGGTCGGAGGAATGGGTGGTGCTTTACGACGACTCCACAATGGCCTGGTTTAAGGTATGTTGATTTTATTGAATCTTATTTTATTCGCCCTACTGATCGTAGGGTATTTTTTTATACGGGTGTAACGGGTGCCAATTCACATTAATTCTTTTTTTTTACTAGTTACTAACAGAATTTTGATAGAGCTCACTGTTAAGGCTGCTTTGAAGTTTTTCTATCATAAAACGTTAAATAGAGTTTGTTTTTCAATTTATTTTTTTTCGTGAAATGTTATATAAATTCTTAGAATTTCTGGGTTATAAAAACTAAAAAGATTTTATACCTTCAGAGTAATACAATGGCGTATTTCAGAATCCTTTCTACAAAGTTCAGTTGAAGGCTATAGAAAATGTAAAAGAAAAATTTGTAATAAGACTCTTGCAAGGTTTTGGTCGAATTAAGTTAAAGGTTACGTATAAAGGTTTTCCAATTTTTAATTTGTTTGAAATCAGATCAAGGTACATTTCATGATACCTTTTAAAGTTATAGATTCGATTTATGTTTTTGTAGAACATTTATCATTCGGAAAACGAAGTCGATTTAATCTTTGCTAAGTGAGAGCAATCAGTCAGTGAGACAGGTGTCTCCGAGAGGACACCGCTTGATCTCTGCCCGACGAGATATCAATCGTGATGACGAAAAGTTATCGCTAGTTATTTGACAGCCGAAATGTATTCCGCAATGTAATCGTAAGATTCTACTACCGTAAAAAATGCACAAAAAATATTCTCTTCTCTTAACGATAATGAGAAAGATTATTGTAATTTTTTTATAAGACAGGGCCAAAACGGTGATCAACGCCGCCTATGAACATCTGCAACAAAAAGGAACAGATGCGTTGCCGGCATTTGAGAAAGAGAACTCGCTTCTTAAAGGACTCGGAATCATACTGGTTTGGTAATACCGCCACGAACAGACTGTTCACAATGCTTCTGTGCTGTCATATTTTGAACATGTGTCTCGGAAGTGTTATTTGAGATAACAACAATATGATATGAGTTAAACTTGATGTTAGTGATCAGGTGAATACCGTTCTTCTAAATACAACTAGATTTAGTCCGCGATTCTGTCCGTGCTGGATTAAAGTAAAAATCAGTATCATATGTGTTATTCCAACACTACGTTCTATGTGCTAAATTTTATTAAGATATGTTGAACCGTTTCGGAATTATCTAGTAAATATATAAATAACAAAAAACTACTTATCCTTCGGGAACCGTAACTATGTCCGGGAACTGAAGTATCCTATATGTTCTTCCAGTCTATCTTCTACATCTGTGCTAAATTTCATAGAGATACGTTCAGCAGTTTAGGCGACAAACTAACAAACATCCACCCATCCATCCATATAAACTGTCACATATAGAATATTATAAACTTTCCCGTTTATATTATGGGAGTTAGAATAAGGACACAATAGAAACGTAATAAAATTAATACTAGTGTTACTCTGTATTAATAAATTTACATATTCATATCGTACATCATAATAATTTCGGAGCAAATCTGCCATAAACAATGTTGCTAACTTTTTCCCGCCATCAGTCATACGGCCAGATGTCAACGGCAGCGCCACATTGCCATGTTATTGATGACAATTTATGCCGGCGGCCATCTTGAACTCATCGAATATTCGACGGAGCACGTTTATTACCAGCTTGATATCGTGGGATCAGATTAATGACAGAGAATTCGTTTATTATGTAAGGAAAATGTATTACATTTAGTGATAATTTGAACTTTCATATTCATATGTTTAAAGACGGCAAAACATAAAAATGGCCGTTTGCATTTGTCGTTCGACTTTTGTCGTGGACTTTTCTAGAAGTATAAGTTATTAAGAAAAATCTATAATACATATTAAATATATTCTATTGAAAATTTGAAATATATTTTAAATAATATTGAATACTAGTTGGAAAGTCAAGGCACAAATTTGCTCTGGTCCAGTTAAAACTGGGTCAACAACTGAACTCTGTGAAGTGGAACGGTGACATGGGCACAGATAAAATATTAATCTTCAAAATGTGGCGAATGGCGCGGTGTGGCGCTGGCGGCAACAGTATCGCTGTTAAATCAAATATTCGTTTATTTGATTGGTTACTTTTTGTATTTACTCGCTGTTGACTGCCGACCGCTACAGATAAATTACCTATTTACATTCAAGCCTTACATTCATTAATTGAATACAATCAAAAAAATTGAAATGAATGTAAATTGAATGTAAATTGAATGATTAGTTTTCTGAATTTAATAAACACTTTTTAGGATCAAGTAATTCTAAATTAAAAATGATACAAATAATGGGATCATTTAATAATGATTAAAAATAAATCTATTATAAGTATAGTTAAGAAAGTTCATAAAATATAAGCCTAACTTTCAGACCTTCTTTACGAAGTTATAAGATAAAGTTTGTCGCAAGGTATGGCCACACATTAATCAAAGCCGGTGCCCAATGTCCCGGAGTCAGCCATTCCGCACTAAACGAGTTACATCCAGTCGCCCGGGCGCGATCGCACTGGATTACTGCGACAAAAACTTATAATAACTTTAGGAGACGCGAATTCTACAAGTTACTAGCTTACAGCGGAAATAATGTTTCAAAGTTAAAAAAAAATGTTTGATAATCAGCCTGAATATTTCCAAGAGCAATTATACTAATATCATAAATGAATGGATGAAGGGATTTCAATTAACTCGTCCCCTAAAGGTCTGACATGGGGATTAATAATCCTTGCATATGAAATTGGCGTTTTTTCGTACTGGCCATTTGATCTCAAACTTTTCCTTAGGAATTCCAATTTTAAATTTATACAGCTATTTACTCACGCATTTGTATTTCCAAAACCGTAACTCATTTGTTTTGTTCTCCTTTGGTTTTGTCTATGCGTCACCCAGTTTACAGCATGGTAAACTTGAAATATCGCATTATTTACGAGTTACAAAAAAGTTACTTGTGCGCGTTTGGTGGACTAGTGCCGGTGTCGTCCACTACAGCTTTCTTAAATCTGGCCAGTCGATTACGGCAGATGTCTATTGTCAGCAATTACAAATCATGATGGAAAAGCTAGCTGCTAATCAATCGAAGCAAGTCAATCGCTTTAGGCCACTGCTGCTTCAAGACAACTCTAGACTTTGGCCTAGTGTGTGCACTGCACAACAGACGGCTACCAAATTAGAGAAGTTTCAATTGGAATGTTTAAGACTTTCACCGTACTCCCCGGACCTTGCTCCAACAGATTATGATATTTTTCGAAATTTGATGAATTTCTTGCATTGGAAAAAGTTTAAGTCCGATAAAGTAGTTCAAAGCGCCTTCAAAGATTTTGTTAATTCCCATCTGAATGGTTTTATTAGTGAAGGGATCAACTACCTATGAAATGATAAAAGTGCATAGAAAGCAAAGAAACTTTGATTAAATTAATTGAATTATATAAAAAAAAGTCGACTTCATATCCTCCTATCTTACAAACGCCAATTTCTACCAATTTTTAGATCTCTACGAATCTTTCCAGGTACTTTTTGAAAATCTATTTTTATCTATTTGGACCGCAATACCTCAGAAACGGTGAATCGTTAAACAAAAGTAAGGTGATGTTTCATAGGTAATTTTATGATCTTCAACGCGGTCTAAGATATTTTTGATAAAACTTACCATTATTCAAAAAAACCTTGAATGTTCTTTTCCAAATGCAGAATCTATGGGAACATTTCTGGGATTACATATGTTCAGAACATTAATAGCTTACAGCGGAAATAATGTTTCAAAGTTAAAAAAAAATGTTTGATAATCAGCCTGAATATTTCCAAGAGCAATTATACTAATATCATAAATGAATGGATGAAGGGATTTCAATTAACTCGTCCCCTAAAGGTCTGACATGGGGATTAATAATCCTTGCATATGAAATTGGCGTTTTTTCGTACTGGCCATTTGATCTCAAACTTTTCCTTAGGAATTCCAATTTTAAATTTATACAGCTATTTACTCACGCATTTGTATTTCCAAAACCGTAACTCATTTGTTTTGTTCTCCTTTGGTTTTGTCTATGCGTCACCCAGTTTACAGCATGGTAAACTTGAAATATCGCATTATTTACGAGTTACAAAAAAGTTACTTGTGCGCGTTTGGTGGACTAGTGCCGGTGTCGTCCACTACAGCTTTCTTAAATCTGGCCAGTCGATTACGGCAGATGTCTATTGTCAGCAATTACAAATCATGATGGAAAAGCTAGCTGCTAATCAATCGAAGCAAGTCAATCGCTTTAGGCCACTGCTGCTTCAAGACAACTCTAGACTTTGGCCTAGTGTGTGCACTGCACAACAGACGGCTACCAAATTAGAGAAGTTTCAATTGGAATGTTTAAGACTTTCACCGTACTCCCCGGACCTTGCTCCAACAGATTATGATATTTTTCGAAATTTGATGAATTTCTTGCATTGGAAAAAGTTTAAGTCCGATAAAGTAGTTCAAAGCGCCTTCAAAGATTTTGTTAATTCCCATCTGAATGGTTTTATTAGTGAAGGGATCAACTACCTATGAAATGATAAAAGTGCATAGAAAGCAAAGAAACTTTGATTAAATTAATTGAATTATATAAAAAAAAGTCGACTTCATATCCTCCTATCTTACAAACGCCAATTTCTACCAATTTTTAGATCTCTACGAATCTTTCCAGGTACTTTTTGAAAATCTATTTTTATCTATTTGGACCGCAATACCTCAGAAACGGTGAATCGTTAAACAAAAGTAAGGTGATGTTTCATAGGTAATTTTATGATCTTCAACGCGGTCTAAGATATTTTTGATAAAACTTACCATTGTTCAAAAAAACCTTGAATGTTCTTTTCCAAATGCAGAATCTATGGGAACATTTCTAGGTTTACATATGTTCAGAACATTAATAGCAATTTCAGCTCAATGCGAGTAGATTTACCCGTTAAATTTGCTTATCTTGATCGGCCTATATTATGTTATATTAATATTTAGACAGTGGTAGAACCCGTTTTAACATTTTCGCACGAATGGGCCGGCTCGCCCGGTGCAATACCACGACCACAGGTCCATTCCGATCCATTTTCCACGTCAAGTGGAAACTATTCTGCGTTTCGTCTGATGAGGGCGTGCTGGAGACCTAATTTTAGTCTTCTTCCCCTTTCCAACCGCAAAGGATGGGAAGGGGAAAAGGAATTGGCGGAGGATGGGATGCATACGTTTGGGAATTTTTCCCTTTCTGAGCGTCCGCGCCTCTGTCGATTAAAATAGGCAACGCAGCTGCAAGTGATAATGTCTATGGGCAGCAGTCTCTTCGCTACTGGTGACCGGTGACCATACCACAATACCGTTGACTCGTACAATAAAAAGATAACCAATAACACAATAAATATTTGAATCGTGAAACAATAATGCATCAGCTTATAGCTTGGGCCACAAATGTATGCGAAATCAGTTTACACGAGACGTTTCCCCTGTAATATTTTCAGTGTCGTTTAACAAACGGCCGATTGTTAGATAAGGGGTATTTTTTGTAACTTTGCGTAACTAATACAAGTATATAGAAAAGGAAATAAACATTTTGTGAATAAATTAAAATACATGTTTTGTACATATTTTCATAATGAGAAAATTATTATCTAACTGGTCTTAGAAACGTATTTAAGTAAACATATAATTCATCCACTTCAAAATTGACAATCAAATAAAAATTACGCCGATTTTTCTTATCTTAATTCTAAATCTATACAACTATACATGAAATAAAATTGGGGTGTCTGTTTGTAATATTGAAATAGCCGTTTTTTACTACATGTATATGAATATATATGCGGTACATACATTAAAATAACATTATTTACCATTTTTCTCTGTCTGTCTGTCTGTTTGTTCCGTCTAATCTATGTAATGGCTGGACCGATTTTGACGGGAATTTTATTGGCAGGTAGCTGATGTAATGAGGAGTAACTTAGGCTACGTTTATTTTCCAATTTTTTTTTTTTTTAAATAAAATAACGCGCGGATGGAGTCCCGGGCTACAGCTAGTTCATTTTCTAAAATATTTTGTTTTTTAAATAAAGGTAGCCTACGTTACTCCTTATTAGATTCAGCTACTTGCCAGTAAAATTCCCGTCAAAAACGGTCCAGCCATTACATAGATGCGAAAGCTTAGATGGATGGATGAATGTCTGTTAGAGTTTGTCGCCTAAACAGCTGAACAGATCTCGATGAAACTTGGCATAGATGTAGAGTATAGTCTGGAATAACACATAGGATATTAAGTTTTATTTTAATTCCGCGCGGACGGAGTCGCGGGCGAAAGCTAATTTTATATATAAAATATTTATATCTCTATAATTTCGCATTACAAAATTGTATACGGCTTTCGTAGGTTATACGGCTTTCGTTTTTCGTTATTATGCTACACAGCGTTCGTTAGGAGCCCTCGAGCTGTGGGGTCAAACCCGACACTCCATTACGACGGATCTTACACTATTGAGAACTCTTCGCGCTTGTTACATCGTACAAGAGCCTCTAGACAATTTATAAAGCCATTCACTTGTTATTATAAAATCCAGCCCTAAGTAGCAAAAGAGACTCAAAGTATGCCTTTCAAAGGTCGGCAACGCATCTGTAGTTCCACTGATGTTGCAGATGTCTATGGGCGTCGATGATCATCTCGATGTCCACGCCGTTCCTTTGCCCCTTATTCTTCCAAAAATGTGTTATAATAAACAATTTATTGCGTTATTAATAGAGTGTTACTCAGGGATAATGAAGCATTTTAGTGAAAAATATTTGAAATCAGTCCAATATTTTGTGAGTTAATTCGTTACAAACATACAAATATCTTTATTCTTTATTAGCGTATTAGTATTTTTCAATTCTCATCACATCTTAATCATAATCCTTACTTAATATTATAAATGCGAAAGTAACTCTGTCTGTCATTCTGTCTCTCTGTCTGACAGTCTGTCTTGCTGTCACATCAAAACTACTGAACCGATTGGTACGTAGATAGTCTAAGGTCTGAAAAAGATATAGGCTACTTTTTGTTGCGAAAAAAGGGTCGTAAGGGGTTGAAAGGGGGGGTTTGAATGTAGCATGGAAGTATTGTTATTTTTTAAGATAACAGCTGATAATTTTTTTGATTGAAATATCGTCATAAATATATACGCCATTCAAAGTTCGTTAAAATTTTATCCACAAGGTTGTCAAATAACAACAGGGATAGGGAATAAAAGTCTGTATGGAAACGTTTTAGAAATATCGTATTAGATGATTCTAATCCAAAACAGCAAAGACGTTTGATGTTTTTTGATCCCTGAAATAGTTACGGTTCCGGAGAAATACGTAGTTTTTTGTAATTTACATATTTATTCGGTAATTCCGCAACGTTTCAAAATATCTTATTGAAATTTAACACAGATATAGAACATAGTCTGGAATAACACATGAAATACTAAGTTGGTGCAGTAGTTTTGGAGTGAAACCGAGACAGACAGACAGATCGACAGACAGACAGATTTTCGCATTTATAATATCACGAGTCGAACGCGACTCCGTCCGCGCGTTCTCTTTCGAAATTGAATGATTTTTTCTAAAATAAACGTAGCCTAAGTTACTCCTTATTACATCAAAAACCTGTTAATAAAAGTCCTGTATAAATCGGTTCAGCCATTTTAGAGATTAGCCGGAACAAACAGACAGACAGACAAAAATTGTAAAAAATGTTATTTTGATGTGTGTACCGTATATATATTCATATACATGTAGTGAAAAACGGTTATTTCAATATTACAAACAGACACGCCAATTTTATTATATGTATATAGATCAGTCTTTCCCAAAGTGGCAATAACGCCCCCTTGTGGGCGCTGCAAGTCTCAAGGGGGGCGGTAAGAGACCCAGAAAGAAAATGGCTACAAAAACCGATTCCGCAATTGTACCCTGGATTGTGGTCAATCGTTCAACGATTCTTGATAGCATTCCCATCGTCATATTTGTGTGAACGTGGATTTAGTGCTGTGA
>JAAOEG020000009.1:6668996-6690928 GCA_011763625.2 Papilio bianor
CACTCATCAGACGAAACGCGGAATTACATCCACTTCACGCCTGTCTTCTGCGTGGTCGTGGTATTACACCGGGCGAGCCGGCCGATTCGTGCGAAGATGTTAAAGCGGGCTCTACCACTGTTAAATGGATCTCGATGAAATTTTGCATATATGTAAAGGATAGTCTGGAAGAACACATAGGCTACTTTTGATCCTGGAAGTAGTAACGGTTCCCGAAGGATACGTAGTTTTTTGTTATTTACTCGATAAATCCGCAACGGTTAAACATATTGAAATTTAGCACAGATATAAAATATAGTCTGGAATAACACATAGGATACTAAGTTTTATTTTAATTACTTGTGGACGGAGTCGCGGGCGACAGCTAGTCTTTAATTACTCTCACTGCAATTCATTCTTTAACGTGACTATATAAACTTTTCTAAACTTATATGCATTGAATGCATTTAATACATAATGTTTTTTAAAAATGTGTAAATCCTCTGTACCTCTCGTATTAAAACCAAGTTGTGAAAAGCTTAATATTACGAGTATCGTTGTCAGTTCGTCCTTGGCACAGTAACGGGACGCCGCACCATTATTTATAATAATTGGGTCCAACCGACTCGACGCGGGCAACGTGACACTTGTCTCTGAGAGGGGATAAGGAAATGTTTGTAATCCATCACTTCTCATGCGGGCCCTTGATGATAAGGAAAATGTCACTTTAAGTAGTAAATCAAACACCATTGGAGAGTCAATGGTTGAATTTAGGATAAACTACCCTTGCAACACACAAGGCGCTATAAAGTATGAAAAAAAAACAGAAGTTCTTGTCTTCTTTTGTTTAGTTTTATCTTTAGCTCTTCCTTTTAACCCATCGTTTACCCTATTCAATTAAATTTTTTCGTCGGCTTACAACCGGCAGCAAATTTATCAGCGAATTCCAACTTCGGACTGAATGGTGAACATGAAGAGTTCATCCCCCATCGGTTTCCTTAAAGCTGTCAGTACTAACTGTTTACCTTTAAAGCGAATTATCACACAAAATGCAACGAATGAACATGAAAATAAAATGCATTTAAGTTAGCATGAAGTTTTCAAGGGCGCATGTAATTCTGAGCGTTGTAAATCGTGGAGTTGAAATGGAATTCCCCAGGGAAGCGGCGGGAGAGGGCGTTACTATACAACTCGTTTGGCCGCTTTGTGGCCGACGTAGCGTGAGCTTCCAACTCATAAATATTCATATAATCCTGTATCTAAAGAAATAACTGCATGTATTCATTTTTAATAACACGTACCTTGATACCCTGGGAAAGGTCAAGGCGTTAACACTGTTTACAATATAAAATGCGTTCATATTTTGCACACGTGGAAAAGTAGCAGATTACAAGTAAAGGAAAAACATGAATAATAATAATCGCGAGGTTACCGTCATGTGGCATATGCAATCAACATTATTCTGATAGTCCGGAATGGTCTAATAGTCTGATAGTTTTGACCATCATCTTAAGAAGCTCTCGTTGAACAGATGGATTATGGGCGCGATACAAAAAGGCAATCATTTTAGAAACCGCGCGCAGTGTGAGATTCCTGTCTCTACAGCCCTGACTACTGATTGATTCCGCAGCCAGTGGTGCACTATATTCATAAAATATTTTTGACACTATCACTTGCTAGTTTCTTTATTGCCAACACTTCTACGATTGCATACATTCTATAATACGTAATTCTGATGGCTGTTAAAACAGTTTTTTTTTTTATTTACTGTTTGTCTTTTGAAGTTTGTAAGTATGTATAAGATATAAAACAAAATATAGGTATATAGGTAAATAACAAGGCAATATTATTTTTAAAAATATGTTTTTGTTAACGCTAACTAAGGGAGTGGGTTGCTGCAATATCTAAAACGGTAAGTAAAAGTAGCTAAGTATTTAAAAAAAAACTATGATTCCCTCTAACAAAAAAAAATCGATCAAAGATATCGACATTGTCTCGGAGTCATCAGTAAATGCATATGGCGATAGCTACATATACGGGTATTGTTTGGGTAGAATAGCCCCAAAGTAGTTATTGAACGACAGAGCAAATTTGTATGGGTCCAGATGGTTATTTCATCAAGGGTCCAATCGCAACGGCCGTAAAGACCCTAATAAACCCTATCGCATGATCGGAATTCGTAGCGCACTTCCCTCTCTAATGACGATTATTAAGTGCCAATACGAACATTGAGTACACTTCGGTAGTCAATTTGTATTGTACTTAATTAAATATTGACTGAAAATTCCACCAAATGCGTTTTGCTATTATAAAAATTAAAAAAAAATCTGACATATTTTATACTATTAACACATTCAGTGCTGATCACTCGGATCCGAGTGGAGCTGGCCCATAGTCACGGTGTATCCCCTCCGAGAGTCCTTGTCATTTTTAAGTTGCTATAGGTAGCATTATTTTATGATGGTTTTTTGGTTTCCTCATAAAAAATGTTTATAATTAAAATAGTAAGTTAATTAACAACACGTTGAGAGCCAGCGCGCAGTATAAGTTTCGTAGCATGGCAATGAGTTAATACTTTCATTGCCACTGCGATATTGAATTGATGTAAACTTTAAGGCGAGTCTATGCACTGAAAGTGTTAAAGAAAGACTTGTGCAATATACAGTATTGTGCTTATATAACTGAAGTAAATTGTGTTACTTTCCCAGCTGCCGCCGCCGCCCCATATCGAGCTGGTGATGTCCATGCCGTACCTCCGCACTGCCTTCAAGAAACCAACTGTTAGAGTCAGACGTAAGTATACACAGACAAGGTATGCCCACATTCAGTCCGTGCGGGATTAAAAAATCTTTTAAATAACTATAAATATTACTCAAAGAGACTATTCCACGCGGACGAAGTCGCCGGCACAACTAGTACAAAATATAACGAAATGTAGTGTAATGTAAACACAATCTTTAAAAAGACAAAATGTACTTATTGAGTTTTTTTATTCCACACAGACAGAATCGCGGGCAATGTCTAACTTATTCTAAAACTAGGATAGCCTTATGTTTATTCTAGTTAGAGCTTCTTTTTAATTCCGCACGGAAGAAGTCGCGGGTAAAAGCCGTTATTAATATAGACCCGGTTATTATTTAATAAAGAACAGACAAGACGTTATAATAACATCTAACAATAATTGTAATCATAAGATTTATTAAGAAACAAAAGGCCTTAAAATGTATCATTTGATGTTCAACATAAAAATCTTTATAAGAACACTAATGAATTAAAATTTTACGGATCCCGGGCCCAGCTCACTACGATTGTAAATGTTCCGCAATTTCAATCAATTTGCTATCAAATTAATAAGAAAGCGAACAACAATTTATAAAACAAGTGACTCGAAACGCGAATAATCGAGTTTACGCTTGGAATAACGGGGAATCGATATAGAGCCGCGTTAATCGACGCCCTGCCTTCGTGAAAATTAAAGATAAAAGAAGATTTTAAATAAAGATTTTATTAATTCTTAAAAAGTAATTTAAACATTTGTGTTTTTACTAACAAGTAATAATTTAAATTACTACCATTTGCCCGCGACTTTGTCTTCGTTTAATACCTGGGGATAGTGTAACTGCCCATCGGTGAACATTTTCTTAAATCGATTCAACAGTTTTGAAACATATTCAAAGCAAAAAAGTAATTGCAGTGGTAGAGCCTGCTTTAACATCTTCGCACGAATGGGCCGGCTCGCTCGGTGTAATACCACGACCACACAGAAGACAGGCGTGAAGTGGAAGCAATACCGCGTTTCGTCTGATGAGTGTGCCGGAGGCCTAATTTTAGCCTGCTTCTCTTTCCCACCCTTGTCTTACATGGAAAGGATGGGAAGGGGAAGTGGACTTGACGGAGGAGGAGACGCATAGGAAGAGGAAATATTCTCTTTCAGTGCGTCTCCTCCTCCGTCAATGAAAGGTAGACAACGGAACTGCAATTTGCGGATGTCTATGGGCATCGGTCACTTCGCTATTTCAGCGGTTTCAGGTGGCCGCTTGCTCGTTTGCCACCTTGTAAAATAAAATAATATTTTCTACTTATAATATTAGTGTAGAATTACATTGCAAGTTGAATGCTGATCACTTGGATACGAGTGGGGCTGGCCCTCTCCACCAATTTTCAGCCAAATCGGTACAGCCTTCTTGAGTTATAAATGGTGTAACTAACACGACTTTCTTTTATATATGTATAGATAATAAAACTGGAATGTCTGCTTGTAATATTGAAATAACCGTTTTTCACTATATGTTTATAAATATATATGCTGAACATACACCAAAATAACATTTTTTACAATTTTTGTCTGTCTGTCTGTTTGTTGCGGCTAATTTCTGAAATGCCAGGACCGATTTCGACGGGACTTTTATTGGCAGGTAGCTGATGTTATAAGGAGTAACTTAGGCTACGTTTATTTTAGAAAAAAAAAATTTAGAATAAGAACGCGCGGACGGAGACGCGGGCGACATGTAGTATAAATTAAATACCTAGGAGCTTTACCAGGGATCTTGTTTAAATTAACATGAATGGCAACTTATCTCCGGGTAGATTTAAGATGTTAATACCAATGTGCAATAAACCTTTTACTCGGTTAAACACAGGCCGTAACGCGTAATGAACGACTGATAAAGATTAAGCCAGGCCTCGCAAAACCCCACTTAGATACCAACCTCTTTTATATACATTTAAATAATATTAACAAGCGACACTTTTACAACGTAATGAGCTAAGGGAAGAAAGATTGTAATCTTACTAATTTAAGATTCATAGAATCCTTACATATTAAATTGGCGTTTTGTAGGGAACGAATATATCCCTTCGTCCACGTTTATAACGTTGTCATATAAATGTTGTTGGTATTCACCTTTCAAGCTTTTTCACAATCCCAATACGGTTCAAGTGAATTATAACAGTTTTATCACTAACACCGCAGCCTGCAGTTAACGCGGACATGGTTTGCGGTGGATCCGCTTCCAAAATGGCATTACTTGATGGCTTTCCAAGATTGGTCTCCGGCCGTCTACGGGTCTTCTTCTACAGGTCGAAATTTCCAGAACGAAAATTTTGGAACTAAAAACACACTGTGTCTTCTTTTGTGTCACCGCCGCCACATATATTATTATTCCTTCGAGCCGTTTCTGCAGCACTGCACACGGTGGAACTCGTATTCGTAAGGCGATATTTAAAGATTTCCATGTTGTAAACAGAGTGACGCACAAAAAAAAACGGTTTTCGAAATTCAAATGCATGAATAAATAGCTGTTTAAATTTGAAATTAGAATTCCTAACCAAAGAGGAGATATTTGAGAATAAAGGGGCCAGTACGACAAAAAGTCAATTTGATATGTAAGGACCTTTTTTTTTGGTGTCGGGGGGAGGGGAATGTAGGGACCTAATATTACAAATGCAAAAAAAAAATAGATTTAGATGGATGAATGTTAATTAGAAGGTACTTCCAGAACGGCTCGACGTATCTTGATAAAATTTGACACAGATACAGAACTAAGTCTGAAAGAACACATAGACTACTAATTAAGTTTTTTTTTTACTATCGTGCGAACGGAGTCTTGTGCAAAAGATAGTTCACTTAAAAGTTTGAAGTTGTGAATATTTCGCAAGGTTCGTCTGCAATGACACATGTCTATCCTCTGTTTAGTCTAAGAGAAAATGAGGGATGACATTATTTCATAATACAAGTCTCAGTTCAGAGATTATAATAATTTAAATAACGTAAAAAAAAGTTTGTTCTTGTTCTTAATCTTTATTTGAATTTGCGATATGAATGAAAATTTGCGATACATACGAACATTCTAACTTAAATTCTGTTGTAATTTACAAACATCAACAAATTAAATTGAAAGCTTGGATTTTATTAGTTCTTTACATTTCTTAATGAAGTGTTCTTACGATGACCACGAGTTGAAAGGAAATTTTTCAAAGGAAAATAACTTGAGTTTCTCTTTTCAATATCGAGTTTTGTATTATATAAGAACTTTGCTGTAATTAGATATGTAGTTCATCAGAGAATGGTTGATGTTCTATATTTTTTTGTTAACTACTTAACCTGTTAATGAAACATTTTAGACTTTATTATTATAAGAACGGTCGATACGAGAAAATAAAATGGATAAAAATACCCAAACTGTGTTCTATATTTGTATTTATTTCATTTGAACGCAACACTAACAGATTATTTTAATATTTAATTATTTATAAGATTATATTACGAATATTGCCTACCCCCAAGTTATTCAAAGGTAGTGTAGCATATTAAAAATAGCAATTAAAACTCGAGAACCGTTCAATTAATATTTTTTAATTAATAGCCCTTATAAATGGCATCGTGAGCACACAAAAACTGTGCGATGACAACTCGGCAAAGTTTCCCCAGTTTGCAGCGAGAGTTCGTAACTCGTAATGGGGAAGCCATGTTCCTGAAATTCTGCACAATGGCTCTATACAGCGTTGATGCTTCATATAGCCCGGATAAAAAGGATTTTTAGAGGGACCTTTTAATTAAGTACAGTAAGGTAGCCGTCTACAAATCTCTATAGCCTTTATTGAACCTTGACTGTCATTTAACAAAGTCAAGACTGTACTTGTCTATCGTCGTTTAGCTTAATTAACAATTTAAGTCACAATAAATAGTGAAAATTATAATTATATTCCACGCAAGTTTTTCAATATCAATTCGACTTCGACCACGTAGATATTCAATAGACTTGTATTTTGTAGCGACGTCATCTGAAATGTACACGAGGAGCACCAGAAGTGCGCTGAGCGCGCTTGAGGGGCGAGGTCTGGTAGCGGTGATCAAACGCCAGGTGCCTCTAGCAGGACAACTGGAGCACGAGCTGGCGTGGGGCCAGGGCTGGGGCTGGGTGACGCTGCCCAACGGCGTGTGGAGCGGACGTGAGTACATCCCACCTCACATTCTTCCTATAGTGCTGGAGCGACGACGGCGAGCGTGCAGAGCTAGGTTATATCGTCGTAGGCCGGCAGTGAGTCTCTGATAGCATTCCACTTCTCCGTTTTGTAGCGTTGGCGGGTCAGCTCGGCCACGAGCTCGCTTGGGGCCAGGGCTGGGGCTGGGCGACGCAGCCCAATGGTGTATGGAACGGACGTAAGTACTGATTCCCTTCTAATATTTCTGTACGTAGTGCTGCCGGCGGCTACTGCACTGCAGATGGGGAATCGGTAATAGTCAAAAGTGATTTTGTTATTTGTCTGTAGTTAGATTTTTTGTACGAATTCCAATTATTCATTGATCATAGTTGCCAGTTTAGTTCCCTTATTCTATTAGATTGGCGAAGTTCCAGGATCCCGGCAAGGCTGCAGAGGTGTCACGTCGGGATATTGCTGTGATTGTCTTCATAAATTTCAACTTATTAAGAATGTAATAAAGACTCTAAGTCTTGAAGCTGAGAACATCTTGATGGGTTGAAGAAGAGTTAGAAAATGTAGATTCAGTAATTATTAATCGATGTTGTATGTTCGCCAGAAAAACTTAAATAGATTTACACTTTATTAACTTTAAAATTTATTACTTTCAGGTCTGATGTGGTCGCAGGAGGGCGAGGACTTTGCACTCCACGCGATGCCGATCATGCACCATACCAACGTGTCCCAGGCGTGCTCCATGCTGGACGGCGTTACAGCATATGAGGCAGCGGCGTACGAACAGGCGCTCGCAGAGTATGACGACACTGCCACCACCTCTGATGACTGGGACTTCGGCGTTGACTGTGGTGACTTCATGATGTAAACAGTGGAAGTAGTAGAGACTTTTCTGAAGAACACATTGTTAAGTCTCGAACAAGTCTAGAGTTCAATTATATTATGAAATAACTTCAAAGTTTAGACTTCTACGACATTTAATGTTGGATTGTCTATGATTATATAGTGAAAGGATTTTATGGTTAATAATAAACAACGCTATGTTCAACAAGTTGAAAGTCATGTCAAAAACATAGTTAATACCATTCTTAAAAAAAATAAGAGACAGAATTGCCTGATTTAACTTTTATAAAACTCTCCCCTTTTCAAAATTCAAGTAAACGGTCAATACATTGCTCAAAACTAAGCGTGTAAAGTGCAGGTCACGAAATACGAATCAATTTATGTGCCAAAATAAAACTCGATAATGAAAAAAATGTGTAAAACACAGGAATTCTTATGAAATTTATACCTTGACAATTTAAAAGGATTTAAAGAGGAGGTACAAATTTACCGATCATTCAAATCAATCAAACGTTAAATTCTGATAGATAGTTGCATGCACCGTAGTCGTACTGTGTTTATCATAGGAAATGATGTATGTAGCCATGAGTTTAGAGGTTTGCGACGGCCTACAGCAAAGAAGACAATTCGTAACAATGACAAGTTACCAATTATTACTCTGTAAAACTTTCTATAGATTTCTATTATACTATTCCATTTAAAGAATGTTAAAAACAAACCTTAATCCAGATATCTTAAAATATGGTAACCACACAAGTAGCGACGCATTTAATCTGGATACTAATTGAGTTGTCTATGGTAACTGTGAGATGTAGAAAATTTTAAATGTTGCCATTTAAAATCCTTTATAATACAATTCTGACAGTAGCGTAAAAAATTCAATCAAGTTAACTCAATCCAAAATTTTATATTTGCAATTTATTAGAAAATTTGAAACTATAATATTTTCTATTTCTAGTGTTGTATATTCCCCCCCCCCCCCACCCTTTATAATTATCTCCAGCGAATCGTAAAAACGTGGCAAAATGTACACCAAAATTCACAGTCAGAATGACGTTAATTTGTGTAAATAAAAAAAAATCATTATACGTGGGTTACCATACCACGTTTCTTTAAAATCGGATTCATTCCAAATTTTTGAATGTTTTACCTGCCACGACACCAGGGTAATGTTGTATTCATTTTAACTGTGCACATCTTAATAAATGTAACAAAAATATCGCACAAACACCGAGTATAACAAGATCTAAGAGAACAATACTTATTTTTTTTTTAATAAGTAGAGATTAAGTAACGCTTATCCCTTATGACACCAATTATGAGGTTATATATTTACCCTTAAATGTGAAGTATTTTAGATGTAAGTCGATGTTAGCATGTAGTTAACGTGGTCGGTAGAGATTAAATACCTTTTATTATAGAGACCTTTTAAAAATAATAAAACTAATATTAAAAACTCTGTAAGTATCTTAGTTTCATACATAAATAGAGAAGATATTCTCTAAATTCTTTGGATTTGGAGAACACTTTCAACGCATAATAAGACGTTAGAAGCTATCATGTATAATTTTTAATAATATACGATGGCAAACGAACAAGAGACCACCTGCATTCGCCAAAATGGCGAAACAACGGGTGCTTATTGGGTGTCAATTACAGATACGTTGCCGGCTAAGGGGACTCACAGAAAAAAAAATCCCCTTTCCTATTTGTCCCCTACTCTGTTTCAAATCTATTTATTCCTTTCTAATGAGTAAAGGATAGGAAAGAAAAGAGAACTAAAATTAGGTGTCCAAAATCATATTTTTTGTTAGTATTTTAGGAGTGCAAAAAAACATGAAGGTACTTGTAAATTATATTGGGCCTAAAGGAATTGATATTAAAATTAATTAATTGTTTTAATTTAACCTAATATTGAATTCATTTTTAAAAGGTCTCTTGTCGTCCAAAGCGTTGATTTAGAATGGGTCGGCATAACTAGGTGTGGTTGGTGTACATTAGTACAATTATTTAATGTATGTATGTAATCGCTGTAAAATCTTCCGACCTACCCAAAGACTGCCTAAAATTATATTACCTGATACCTGATTTGTGTGGTACCTAGGCAAGGTTAACGCGATTATAGTCCCTTGTCCCGCCAAATAAGCAGTAATGCAACACTCCTACCATACTGCCAGAATGACAGATTTTGTTTTTAAATATTTATGATTGCCATTACCTAATGTCATAGAGTATAGAGATTCGCGAGTCAAGGAGCAACAGATATAGACACGACACATGTTTGAAATGTAATATTTAAGTAAAGAGGCTTATCTCCCAAATAACTGATTTAAAATAAACGGATTTATAATATGGAGGGTTGCATTACAGCTATAGATGTTGTAGACAATTGTAATGATTATTATAGATTAGTTTTGGTAAGGTAATAAACTAGTGAGCGAGTAAACGTTGCAGATTTGTGTGAGTTTTGTATGAGTTGCATTTAGTGGACAAATGAAGAGGTTTAATATTGAAGTTATCTTAAAATACGTTTATGTTATGCGCAGTTTATTTTAAAATTGTAACTCGGTGAAGCGAATTTGCTATTTAAAGATAGGGTATTATTTTATTATGACATGTCATTCATTAAAAACATGTACACTTTTTTCAAATTCAGATTTATTTTAGTCAAATGCACAAAATTGAACGGAGAAATTTTTAGTTTTATATAAATTTGTACCATTGATAACAAATAAAAATTAATATTAGTCAACAATAAAGTGGTTAGACGCTGGATTCGTCGAGAAATTATAGAGTAACGTATTTTTGTATGGAATGCTTGCAATATTATTTTTTAATATCCCTAATGTGTTCTTTCGTGCCATTTAAAATATTTTTTTAATTGTTCGCACAGCTAAAACCTTATTTTTGTTTCGTAATACATTATTACTTTTTATATTCTCGCTTTGACTAAACTTGAATTTAGCTAAAATTAGATTTTTTATTGCTTAAAAAATATGATTTTTTTTTTGATTTGCTAAATTATAGCTATATATTATTTACTAGTATTTGACAAATATCTAGATATTTCTATTATCTGTATAACTAAAATATTACAACTTCACTAACTTAGTGGCTTATTTAAAGCTGTGTGAGCAATTATTTATGTCACTGGTATATATTTCTAATTCAATATTAAGGAATCCAATTTACAAAAAAAAAAGTTCAGGATAACTTGATTTTTTGTCAATTTTTTCAACTTGCCATAATTTTTTTTAAATGTTGAAATTATACCAGTGAAATAAAAATAGATGTTTGTTAGATTAGTTTATAGTAATATTAACACACACTGCGATTAACAAAATTAATACTTAATTAGAACCGCTCGTTTTAGTTACTCAAAATCTCTCAAATTACTCAAATTAATAAGTTTTAGAAAACGACCGCGAACTGACATCTGTAAATCAGCCGTCTGTGAATCATGTGTGAGCCGACTCAAAAGTTCTTAGACTTGAACCGTTGTACCAGCTCAACAATTTTGGCAGATCACTGCTCAATGCGTTGAACTTTATCTATGTGAGCCAACGAGGCGTAAGCTACATGGTAACTCTCACTTCGCAGCTTGAAACTAAATCATAACTCTATGCAGGTACAGATTGAGCTGGTCTGTGAGTCGGTTCATTAATCTGCTACACACATGAGAACTGTGTGCAAATGAAGATCTGATTTCAGTAACCAATGGCTACCGTTAACGAATAATCCAACTGGTTTTCTATTATCAACGACAAAAGTACTTAGAACAATCACTGCCATTGTCTCCTCGTTTCTTTAAAGATTTTTTTGCAAAACCTTACTTCTGAACTCCAGGATATGTGTTGTAATACCACTTTCGTATATAACTTACTCTTTGGGACCGTTCAAGTATAACGTAAGCAGGTTTACAATAATTTTAGACCCCCTCCTCTACCATTTCGTCAAAAGAAAGCAAAGCTCTTACGTAAGCATTGGTACAAATATGCTTTTTTTATGTATTCCGGTTTTTTATTTTGTTTTCAAGTACAGAAAATATATTGGTTGCCAGTATGTGAAAAAAAATCTGATGACGTAATATATAGTATGTACAACCACCCCTGAAAGTAAGCAAAGTAGGGGCCCCCTATAGTGCTTACGTAAAACTTGAACGGCCCCTTATGCATATTGTATGTTAATTATAAATTTAAGTGTGCATTGTAATTCTAGTAAAAACAAAATTCTAGCATCTTATTTGCGTATCAATATATTATTTTTATTATTGATCGTAATCAATGTGTGCCAAATTTTCATATATAAAAAAATATTTGGTTTTTCAAAGAGAATAAAGGAGTTTACGTTTGTGCCAATACAAGTTATATGTATTACGTCCGTGTAAGCCAAGCTTTAGTTTACCGTGTCGCAGTGTGTGAACATATGGAGAGAAATTGACAAATAAGATGAGTAGCTGTGACGTCATAGCGCACGTCACTGGCAACAGAGAATTATGAGTGTTTCTATGTAACTTTTGTAAAATAAATGCCTTTGGGTTATTTTATTGTTTTATTTAAAAAATACAAATAGTCAAATTAAAATAGAAAAAAAGAGTGAATAAACACACTAAGAAAGATTAATAAGAAATATTGCCCTCCTAAAGAAAGCTAAACGACGCATAGAATAAGAAAGTCGTGTTAAAAGATAAAATTAAATACAATTTTTTATCATTAAATTTAATATTTTTATCGTTTTATTAAGTTTAAAGTTAAGAGCGACATCTACTGCGCAGCTTCGAAACTAAATAAGCTCTGGCATTCGTACATTATAACTTTTAACCGCTCGATGGCGCTTACAACAAAAACCTTCGTCGAAGTAAGTATACTTTACCGTGATACATAACAAGTCTGGATTACAGTTCTTGAAAAATATATGCTTCGATGACCAGGGCGTGAGAGACAGTGTATAAATGACAATATTAATACTAGCTTCAATCTGACAGACAACTAAAACTTTAACCAGCATCATGTTTCATGATAACAAACTAGCGTAAGTTAAAGAACGATAATGCGTCACTTTCACTGAATTTGGCTGCGGGCTCGCAAATAATTCACTACCGCAAATTTTAAACCCATTTTTTTTGCGACTTCATTAGTGAACAATTAAATAAGTATAGAAATAAAATTATTAAAAAAAACAAATAAGAAACACAGGCGCCCGAAGTTTAAGCTGCAATTCAGTGTAGACAGTTGATTACTCAGGGAACAGTAATGCCGTGCCGGCTGCGCGCCCCGCCACGCCATCTCGCGGACACTTGCCACGCATTCGCCACACAACAACAGCTGGCTGAGTCGCGCGGCGACCGTTGCCTTGTTTTATCGTTACGACGATAAATAATTACAAAATCGTGCATTACTTATCTGTACCTATTCCATGTTCGATTTTAAACGCGGGAATGATATTTAGGCGTTTTATTTGTCATTTGTTGTGTCAAATTTTGTGATAGTTGTGTTTGTATTTTATAATATTTTATTGCAAATTTTAATTCGTGTGCACAGTTTTCGACAAACATTGTTTATTTAAAATTCGTGACTCCCATCTTCCAGTTGTGTCCAAATTTGTGATAAGAAAATGGAGAAAGGTGGTGGATCTAGACTTCTTCAAATGCAGGTTAGTACTTAATTTTATTGTAGATATTTAGTTATAAGAATCGTGGTTATGTCCTTTGGTATTTCTTAGCTTAATGTTTATTTTATGCGTAATGCATCACACGTAGCGGTAAAAGGAAAACCAATAATTATAATAACAATAAAATTATCGTAAATTTGGGTTTGTACATACATATCTTTTTTTATAAAACAAAAGAGAAACGAGCAGCGTTATCATCTTCGTGATCATCGATGCCCATGGACAATCAGCAATACCAGAGGAACTGCAGATGCGTTGTCGGCCTAAAGATGTTTTTCCGCTGTGACTAATGTTATTAATAGTTATTTGTTATTTACAAATCATACTATCTATTTTTTTTTATTGAATTACATAATGCAATTTACTAGCTACTGTTCTCATCGTATAAATGTCGAAGAGATGGTAGAGGTGTGTCTAAAGCGTATCAAATGGAAGTACGTGATCTTGTCCATTTAGGGTTACTGACGTGAGTTGTGTTGTTACTGCAGCTTAACAAAGTTTTTTATTATTTCTTGCTCATTATTCTATAATTTTCTTCCGCATTTTCGGTACTAAAAGGGTTAAAAATCTGGTATTAAACAAATAATGTTACTATGGCAACCACTATACTTTTTTTAGTTAAAAACGGAGAAGATCGACTTAGTTTTTTTATTTAACTGTTTGTTAGTGTCCGTCGTTGATATGAATTTCAATATGTTTTTATAACAGAAAATAGGTACAACCGAAAAATACGCAGCTCACGCCCTTGACCCAAAGGTAGGCAAAGATTATAGAGAGATTTCCAATTGGCGCAGTCCTGGCACACTTGTACTCTCGTACTCTCCACGTTCGTACAGCTATAAAAACAAACATATCCTTTACAGTGGTAGAGCCTGCTTTAACATCTTCGCACGAATGGGCCGGCTCGCTCGGTGTAATACCACGACCACACAGAAGACAGGCTAGAAGGGGAAACTATTCCGCGTTTCGTCTGATGAGTGTGGTGCCAGAGACCTAATTTTAGTCTTCTTTCCTTTCCCACCCTTATCTTACAAGGAAAGGATGGGAAGTAGAAGTGGACTTGACGGAGGAGGATAGGCATTGGAAGAGGGAATATTTTCTTTCAGTGCGTCTCCTCCTCGTCGATCGGCAGCTGTCACTTCGCTATTTCGGCGATTTCAGGTGGCCGCTAGCTCGTTCGCCACCTTGTAATATAAAAAGATCCTTTTAATAGGTTTCAACAATAAAGTTAACAACTATAATATAAATAAAACGTGTCTCAATAAGGTGTAAATAAACTAGGTATGTATTTGTTATACGTAGTTTTGCAGGAAATAAACTACAAAGCCGCTTTAGAAATGCCATAACTTTATTTTTCAGTACAAACTCTATTGATATTTTTTTCCACATTTCGCTGCGCCCTCCCTCATTAAAAACATCCGTCTGTCTAGACTGGCGGAAACATGCTAAGCCTTTATTATTTTTTTCTCGTTAACGAACCTGCGAATATTTTCACAAAGCCTGTTCCTGAGATGCTTTTTTTTATTTGGCAAAGATAAATTTGTGTGGAGATTTTGTACGTAAATATTTTTTTTTTTTTTATATTACAAGGTGGCAAACGAGCAAGCGGCCACCAATAATCGCTAAATAGCGAAGTGACCGCTACCCATATACATCCGCAATTGCAGATGCGTTGCCTACCTTTGATCAACGAAGGAGGAGATGCATCGAAAGAGAATATTTCGTCATCCTATGCATCCCCTCCTCCGTGAAATCCACTTCCCCTTCCCATCCTTTCCTTATAAGAAAAGGGTGGGAAGTGGAAGAGGACTAGTATGAGGCCTCCGGAACGCACACTCATCAAACGAAACGCGGAATTGCTCCCACTTCACGCCTGTCTTCTGTGTGGTCGTGGTATTTCACCAGACGAGCCGGCCCATTCGTGCGAAGATGTTAAAGCGGGCTCTACCACTGTTTAAATTATGTTTTTTTTTTTTTTTTTTTTTTTTTTATGTAAATCCATCCAGTCGGTATTGAAAAAGTTAATAGCCTATCTGTTCTCCCGAATTTGTTCTACAACTATACCAAATTTCATCGAGATCCGTTGAGTTATTCTGAAGATACCTTCTAACAAACTTCCATCCATCCATCCATCCATTTATGTCTAGTAAAATTACGTTTATTAGTGTTTAATATTTAGGAATAGCCTAATTACGGAATGGAAGCAAAAAAGTGGCGTCGTATTTTACATCTTTCTCATTCTTAAAGATTATACATCTTATAGAACTATCACTACATACTATACAAAGTGGCTTTCCCTGTCTGTATGTCCCCTTGACTGCTTAAATCTTTAAAACTACGCAACGGATTTTGTTGCGGTTTTTAATAGATAAGAGTGATTGAAGAGGAAGGTTTATATGTATAATAAAATCCATTAAATAGTGGAGAAATACTATTTTTGAGGTTTTTCATGTAATGTCGTAAATAATTAAATTTTTTCCGCTTATATTGCAACAAACGCAGGCTGAACCCTACGAGGTTTATCAGATTTATACCCGTCCGAAGCCGGAGCAGGCCACTAGTAATATATTATTTAGAGATAAAACCTAAGTTATACAATATACCAACAAATAAATAGTCTTAATTCCTATAATCTTAGTGCATTTTATCAGCCTTCATAAGAGGTAAATGCCCCAATGCACGCTCGGCAAACAGGTTCCCTGAGGTATTTCGCATTGCCAAGTTCTTCTATCTAAAATCACTACATGTTTCCGCAACAACATTAAAACTAATTACACAAAAAATACTACTAATTAAATCAAAATCATAATACATAGCTTGAAAGTCAAATAATGGCTCAAAAAGCTATACTTCTATATAATTCTATATATTATTATAAATGCGACAATAACTCAGTTTATCTGCCCGTCTATCTGTTTCGCTTTCACTCCAAAACTACTGAACCGATTTCAATGAAAATTGGTTTGTAGATAGTCTGAGAAAGGATATAGGCTACATTTTAATGTTAAAAAGGTTTTAAAGGGTTTTTTAGAGTCTTGAAACTTTTTTTAGATGTTAATTCCTTGAAAATATGTATACCATTCAAAGTCAAAATTTTGTCCTGAAGGTATGTTAAAAGTCATTTAATTGTATATGGTCGGTCAGGCCGAAGCCCACTGTTGTACATTGCAGATGTTGTATATACATCGCCAAACGTAGAAAGCGCGGTTCAGGATTGTGGCGCTATTGTACCGCCACATCAAAGGAGACCGGAGGTCGAATACATATGCATTTTATTTGTAAAATATTAATCTAGATGATTAGAAATGCTACACAAAGACACATTTTTACACAGACGAAGTCGCGGGCACAGCTAATACTTAAATAAAACGAATATATTTGCTTCTGGCTCTGATGGATCCATGTGTGCCAGTCACAAGTGAATTGAACTTAAATAATTACACTACTAAAATGTGTAAACATTGTAATCGATGTTAGAATGCCTACATGTACATACATGTCCATAACAAATATCGTTAAATGTAAACAAAAATCAAGACGAGATATATTAATAGATTGTAAATAGTACTTAGTGCATGGTGTTAAAGTTTAATTTGGAGCAACAATTGAAATTCCTTATTTGAATAATTCGTGTCATGATTCACCAACGGCTGTTTTTCGAACGCGCCAAACTTCTGTCGTCGCCGTTTGCGCAGTTTCTTAATTTTCTATCCCATTCTTACATTTGCAGTAGTTTGTTAGTGAGAAAGAGATATAGATATTGGTTTCACTCAACGGTGCTTGCTTGAACCTTGACCTTATCTTGACCGTTATTACGCTCAGTCAATGGAACTAACCCGAAACGTTACATTTGCAAAGATTTTGCCTGAACTTCATATAATTTATCATTTTAGGAACATCTAACCACAGTTTTGCGTTATTTATATTCTTACCTGCAATTTTAGCTTAAAATTTCTAAAAGAGAATAATAGTCAAAATTTTGTATGCATATTACCTACCCGCATGACAACAATTTAAGCCCTAGTAATTGTAAACATCCGTTTAAAACGAGGAATAGAATACAAGACAATAATAATCAGCTGTAGGAGAGCATCGGTGGTTCAGGGGTTAAGCAAATTGTAATCTACATATCCTGAGTTCGAATACCGCCAGTTACAAATGTACAAATTTTATATGGACATTTTTCCGACGATCTTACAGCGAAGGAAAACTTCGTGATGCAACCTGCACAAATCTGTGAGGAAATTTAAAGATATGTGTGAAGTTAACCCGCACTGGACCAGCGGGGTAACCTAAGGCCTTGTCACTCCTAACTTAGGGTAGGCTCCGAGCCCCTCAGAAGGTAAGTATAGTGAGCTGACAGACTACAATATAAATTATAACATAAATAAATGTAGATTTTCATGGCAACACTATTACAGAATAATATCATCCGCTATTCTCTTTGAACAGCTGCAACATTTTCAGTAGTGTAGTCCTACGGTTAAATTCTCATGCAAAAAGGTAAAATAAAATTGATGAGAAAGTCTCATCTGACAATCCAACACATGTTACGTTTCTCACGATACATGCAGCTTTTGTCGTTTTGTCCGAAGGACATGAAACTCGAAATGGGTAATTATTCATTGCCTTAATGTGCGATTCCACTGCATACTGGCATTTACTACGATTTTTATATTAAGAACTGAAAAATTATGCTTGCTTGTCTTTACTGCTGCTCAGGGGTTAAGCTCTTGACTTCTTATCTGCAGGACCTGGGTTCCAATCTCGCCATGTACCAATGTGTTTTTCGATTTTTATTTGTACATTTATCTGTCGTTCTTACAGTCAATTAAAACAGCGTGATGCAACCTGCATATGTCGGAGAAGAGATTCAAAGATGTGTGAAGTCAACCCGCTCTGGGTCAGCGTGGTTGACTAAGGCGTAGTCACCCCTAACTTAGGGTAGGTTTCGAGCTCCTCAGTGGAAACGTATGGTAAGCTGATGATGATGATGATCCTTAATACTGTCGTAAAAACTGTATATCAACAGTATTGCCACATTCTCTTTGTAATAATTGAGAACAGTAGAGTTAGGTGCTTTCCGTTGGACCGATCGGCCTGGTGATCTAACGGCCCGACGGGGAAAATCCCATTGGGTCCGTTGATCGGTAGACCGGCCGGGAAACACTCGTACAGTTCTCATACAGTTGAAATCCACCCTAATTTGATGACAGTGTGAAATTATTAAAACTATGATTTAGGTCAAATATCGACTGGGCGAGCCCTCCGCACCTTTGTGAATGACACAATTTAATTACTTTTATTGTGTTGTGCTACATACAAATGGATTACAAAAATATCATACAATGTGAACACTATTTCTATAGTTTTTTTGACCTACAATCAGAAAAAAGTACACAGCCAATTTCGTTGAAAAAAACACTGAAAAAAAGAGTTATTAAACAAATAGTGTATTTTAAAAGAATAGCAAGTTGCAAGATTGAGTCATGACTAACGTGACCATACATCCCACTTTGGATGGAACAGTGTCGATTTCACGTAGTTTATCCTGCTGTCCCAGCAACGTTAACATGGTCCCGTTTTTGCAAGCCGAACGATAATGTTAATCTTAATCTTGATAATATTGTATATGTGAAAGTATAGATGGATGGATGTTTGTTAGAGTTTGTTGCCTAAATGGCTGAACTGATCTCGAAAAAATGTAGAGGATAGTCTGGAAGAACACGTAGACTACTTTTGATCCCGGAAATAGTTACGGTTACCGTGGGATGCGTAGTTTTTTGTTATTTAGTCTTATAATTCCGCAACAGTACATATCTTACTGAAATATAGCATCAATATATGCTGTGTTATTATAGAATATAGTCTAAAATAACACAGGAGATTAAGTTTTTATTTTAGTAACACACGGAGTCGCGGGTGTCAGTTTGAAATATATTTAATGTAACAAATCAAAACGACGGAATGCCGCAAAAACAGATAAGCCGCATATTTTTGGCCTGCGTATGTAAAATAAGGAATAAGATAATAAAAACTGCAATTCTGTAGATGTCCTGCTCTGATAAAAAAACGGTGGGCACTTAAGTCATAACTAACCAAACAGCCTTGTTTACTTTCACGACTTCTTTCACTCATGTTATAATAAATAAAATATTACGTTGTGATTGTACGTTTATTTACTGTTACGTAAGATACTACACTATTAAAACAGCTTTCTTAAATAATAATTCTGTGTTTATCAAGAAATCATTTATATAACTTACCTACCAGCGGTTTAACAGAATACGCACGGGAGTGGCCGCTCAGTCACAGTTTCTCCCTGGCGCCGACAGATTTTTTGTTTACACTATCGTACGGGAGTACGTGTGCATTTAGTATGCTCAGATAAATTTGTCCGCTTTCTGTCATTATAGGATAATAGATAATAGTGGTAGAGCCCGCTTTAACATCTTCGCACAAATGAGCCGGCTCGCCCGGTGTAATACCACGACCACACAGAAGACAGGCGTGAAGTGGAAACTATTCCGCGTTTCGTCTGATGAGTGTGGTGCCGGAGGCCTAATACGAATATTACTCTTCTTTCTCTTCCCACCCTTATCTTACAAGGAAAGGATGGGAAGGGAAAGTGGACTTGACGGAGAAGGGTACGCAAAGAAAGAGGAAATATTCTTTCTTTCAGTGCGTCTCCTGCTCCGCCGATTAAAGATACGTAACGCATCTGCAATTGCGGATGTCTATGGGCAGCGGTCACTTCGCGATTTCAGGTGGCCGCTTGCTCGTTTGCCACCTTTTAATAAAAAAAAATTAAAATGTTTGATTTTCATAATGTTAATATTATGCCGTTCAATAGGTGTTGACAATAGAAAGGCGATTAATAGGCTATCGGTAAAGTATTAAAATTGATAACATTAAATTGGAATACAAATTCGTATGAAGTTTTTCTATTTTTAATCCATATCCTTTCTATAATCCTTAGAACTGTAATTGTTTGTATTTTGACGGGTTATGTTTTGAATTTTTTACTTGTTTTACTTGAAGTTTAGTTGCGTTATTACCCTATTTAAGTTTATATGTCTTATCGTCTCTTTTTGTAGCTATTTTTTTAAAATTCACTACTGCATTAAAATTCTTCCTATATGTATGTAAAATAGTCGGTCATTGTATAGATAGTCTAGCTTTTACCCGCGCGACGTTATTTTTATTCAGTCTATGTTCTATATATATATTTCATGCTAGATGTTACCCGCGACTCCGGCCGCGCGTTCTTTTTTAAAATAAATGATTTCTTCTAAAATAAACGTAACCTAAGTTACTTCTTATTACATCAGCTACCTGCCAATATAAGTCCCGTCAACCGGTCCAGCCATTTAAGAGATTAGCCGGAACACACAGACAGACAGATAGACAGACAAAAATTGTTAAAAAAAAACATTTTGTTGTATATACCGTACATATATATATATTCATATACATGAAGTAAAAACGGTTATTTCAATATTACACACAGATACTCTAATCTATAATATAAAAATGAATCGCAAAATGTGTTGGTAAGCGCATAAATCAACAACGCCTAGACCAATTTGGCCAATTCTTTTTTTTAAGAATGGTTTTTACGGCAAGAAAAAATGGAATAATTGCCGGGAAAGCCTTAAAAATTGCCCTTTCCTTTTCCCATACAAACGTTTTCTAACTAAAATGTAGAGTCAATTTTACACTTTAATACGATATCATAAATTTAAAAATAGCAGAAAAGTGTAAAAAAATACAAAACTAAAGAATCGAATGGCGGTATGAAGTTCGCCAGGTCATTTCATTATATGTATAGATTTCGTCGGTATCTATTGAGAGATAGATCTGGAGATACCTTCAAGCATTCATCGATCCATCCAAACATTCAGATTCGTAATATTAGTAACATAGTAGTTAAGTTATAAAATACAGGTAGCTGGCATACTTTTCGTACACTTTCTCGGCATTTCGCACGGTACACGTTTACACGGGATGTAATCATAAAGGATTTATTGCGCGGACCAGCTCCGAAATATGATGGGAAATGTTTTGTAATAAACTTTCACGACTATTATATAAAAGGTAATATTTATACGTCAAACTCAAATATATCTAGGACAAATTGAAAATAAAACTTTCGTATACCAGTCTACTTAGCCAAGGCGTAAATATTGAATAAATGTTCTCATTCACCTGAGTTGTTAATTACAAGCGAGGAAATAATTCTTCTCTACAAACCAAATATACCATACATTAGATGACCAAAAGAAACCATTTTTAATATCTTAATATATAGTACTTAATATATATAGTACTGTTAGATAATTAAAATACGAATGAATTTTAAAAAGATGAATAGCAAAATAACGAAAGTTAACTAGACTTCCAATCATCATCATCATCATCATCATTATCATCAGCTCACTATACGTCCCCACCGAGGGGCTCGGAGCCTACCCCAAGTTAGGGGTGACTAGGCCTTAGTCAAC
>JAAOEG020000009.1:6695769-6709348 GCA_011763625.2 Papilio bianor
TCACCCCTAACTTAGGGTAGGCTCCGAGCCCCTCGGTGGGGACGTATAGTGAGCTGATGATGATGATGATGATGATGTTTGGATAGATATCAATAAAATTTGGCTTAGATATAGAATATAGTCTGGAAGAACACGTAGGCTACTTAGTATTGTTTTTTAACTTGCACGGACGGAGTCGCGGGCGACAACTAGTAAGTAATAAAATACAACATAAGTACTGTAATAACATTTTAAAAAGGAAGGCAGCATGGAAGATGGTTTTAAAAGTTGCTAATCTAAATGTGACAGTTATTAACTAATATTCGTGAAATAGTTGTGATCTAAATTAAAAAAAAAGTGTGAATTAAAAAAAAAACTATGAAATCAGTAGCCTGTATTTTTCAGGCTATGTTCTACATGGGTACCAAATTTCATTAACATCCGTTGATCCTGTCTACAAACATCCATCCATCTATACTTTCGCATTTATATTAGTCAGAAAGTAAGAAGCAAGATTTGATATATTGTAGGACATTTTATTTTATAATTGTTTTTATAGAGTTTATTAAGGATTATTTTATCCTAGTCTTTACATATCAGTGGGCAAATAATATTATGTTAGAAATCGACGCGTAAGCTTTCGAATTATAATTTCAAGTAGTAGGCAAGCATATGAAGCCTCTAACGTTGTCTTCTGTTGTGCCAGCCTTTAAGATTTCTCGTATAGATAATACATAGGTTTTAGATGTAATGGATACGTTATTTGCATCAGTACGGTACCTACGTTAGCAAATGGGGTCGATAACTATTCACGTGTCCACGTCTAGTGCTTAACCTTTTGACTTGTGAAAATAATAAGTTTTTCCTTTAATTTATTTATATCTATAAATATAAGAAATTTGGAGTGTCTGTTTCTAATATTGAAATAATTTACTAGATATGAATATATATACGGTACATAGGTACAACAAAATAACATATTTTACAATTTTTGCCTGTCTGTTTGTCTGTTTGTTCCGCCTAATCTCTGAAATGTCTGGACCGATTTTGACGGGACTTTTATTGGTTGATGTAATAAGGAGTAACTTTGGAAACTTTTATTTTAGAAAAAGAACGCGCGGACGGAGTCGCTGGCGAAGGCTAGTAATAAATAACATCTCCTTTAACAAACATCGAATTGTCCTCATATTCCCTTTTATTATATTGAACCTTAATGTAAAAGTGATAAGATTCAAAACTATAGTACGTAGTGAAACTATTTTGGTCAGTTCTAGTCAGCACGTCGTATCTCAATTTCAGTGCTCAACCGCCGTGTCCGTAGGAATTTTATAATGAGAAGGGTTTCGAAGCTGACCACAAACAATGAACAGTGATTCACTAACACCATAATATAATAATGTAATGAATCGTATGAAATTATTTACGATCTCGTTAATATATTGAGTGGTTCAATTCAAATTTGTTTTAAAATAAATAGTTGTGTGTTACATAAAGGAAGTATGTTAATTATGGAACTTTTTTTATAATACAAGGTGACAAACGACAAGTGGCCACCTAAAATGGCTGAAATAGTGAAGTGACCGCTGCCCATAGACATCCGCAATTGCAGATGCGTTGCGTACCTTTAATCGACGGAAGAGGAGAAATACTGAAAAAGAATACTTCCTCTTCCCATCCTTAACTTATAACAAAGGGGTGGGAAGGGGAAGTGGTATAGTGGTATAGTGGGAGGTGGTGGTATTATGCCTCCGGAATGCACTCATTAGATGAAACGCGGTATTGCTCCACTTCTTCACACTTCACGCCTGTCATCTGTGTGGTCAGGGTATTACACCGGGCGAGCCGGCCAATTCGTGCGAATATGTTAAAGCGGAGTCTGCCACTGTTGAATAATTTTAATGTAATGTTCATACTAGGATATTTACAGACCTAGGAAACAATGTTTGTTAATATTAAACTTGGAAATTCCTGCCACACATTACAGCGTTGTTCAACGCCCTGTCATCGGTATTTTCAAACCAGTACGACGTAGGGTCCTTCAAAAATCGAGCGTACCTCTTAAAGGCTTTCAACGCATCAGCAGTTCCTCTGGTTTTGCGAATGTCTATGGGTGTCGATGAGCATTAGATGTTCCCACCGCTTTCCCCCTCTTTAAATTAATACTTAACATTATTCTAATAAATCAAAAGCAAGAGTCGGAAGAAATAATTAATAAACCTCCGAGTAATGAAGCTTGTCTATAAGCTTTAGGTTCATTTGATTAGTAATAGTTTACCGGTCACACCTTATCTGATCAACAATCTTACTGTATAATTAATATCATGTAGACTACTAGCGTGTACCGTGCGCTCCCAGTAGATGTTCATTACACGATTGGTAACCTAATTACACTCACATTTCACATACTACTAAAACCTAACGACACACTCGTTGCTTATGAAATATCCAAGTGTTTAACGAAATAGGAACTTGAAAAAAAAGGTAATGCTAGCGATTCTAGATTAGTTTTCCTCCAGCATTAAACAATTTTTTTTACTATTAAAAATACCTTTTTTTGTGTAACTGACTTGTCACTGTTTGCCTTGAAGAGGCATATACAGCTTTGAGGTAGCCGAGCGCAAATGTCGCTTAATCAACACCTCGTTTTGGAGTAACTAAAGTCAAGGGCTCCCTCAGGAAACTCGGCTCGGGCCGTTACTTAAATATTACTACAAGATTGGAAGAGTCCCGAGCAAGATATCTAAGAAGATCGCTTCGAAGGACGCTCCATGGAGTGACTTTGCTCATCGACCCTCAAGAGGGGACCTCAGCTTGTTGCAAAAAAAAGCTGTTACTCCACGTTTAGCATTCTGATTCAAGGGTGCGCCACAAAAATATCCTTTCTAATCTATTGTTTTTATATGCATCGATTCTAATACGTCATTTCCTGCAGTGAGATTTCTTTACCTTATATGGTGCAGTGCTACCATCGCGCAAAAGCATCTGCTCTACCATTTGTCAAGGCAACATTGCGTTTATTGTATGTCTTAATCTGGGGTTTTAAAACTGTGGTCCGCAAGAATTTATGACAACGCAAAATTCGACTGCCGTAATGCTTTTGGTAATATTTATTGTTGTCTCTACTTTTTCAAAGACATTTTGCGGAATAACGAAATGTAAATAGGTATTTAAAAAGACAGTGTAAACCCACCTTTACGATGCCAGGTGACACAAGGCATCGCCACAGATAAAGCACGTACTTATCACACTATCGATTGATCACAGCTAAAGATTACAGATACTGGCCTTTAGTAAAATAGGACAGCACCCTTTTAGAATAAGGTCGAGTATTCCCTTTACTTGTATTCCCACAATTACGCGATAAGTTATTTAATATTTACATACAAATTAAAATTTACACAGCTTTATGTTCCTTGAAACCTTATATAAATAAAATTATAACAAACATACTTATTTGTACACTTTCAAGTATTCAAACAATGAACTTAAATACTTCGTTGTTTTGCGTTCGCCAACATCCGTTGCAATCGAGTGTAATTTGTAAACAAATGAACCGTCCTCGTATAAGAATAAATCGCATTCCATGTCCTTAAAATTAGACTTATTTTCTATCTCAAGCTTTTATTTTCTTTCACAGAAAGAAAGAAATAATCGTATGGTGAGTGGAAGATTGCAACGTACACATGAATTATTTTTAAATATCACTGTAGTGCTTTCCTTACGTAGTAGGTATCTTTAGAAAATATCTTTAATGTAGTATCGAAACATAGAAAACTTGATTAGTAATATTTATTTCAGATTAAAAATAGATTTAGGCAGATAAAATATAAATTATAATAAGTATAATACAAAATTTAGTATTTTGTTGTATTTCGAACCCTTTCTGTTATTTCATTTTTACTTTTGTTTTGAAATTAAATAATTTTCTTCATAGTCTTCTTTCCCACTCTCTTAGTCTTTTATGTATGGTCTCTCTCTCTCAATGTGTCTCTCCGTTAATGGAGGTTGGCCGTCAGCTCAGTGAACTTTAGCCTCTCTTAGCCAAACGCAATAATTGTTCTAGCAATATTCGTCCACTTTAACTATGGTAATCTTCTCATAATAGTTCGAGTTCGAGTTCCGATTTTCAATGCACCAGGCACGAATTTATTTTCTCTCCTATAAAAGTATATTAGCCGTAGTATATAAGGAAGACTAGTATAATAAAGTAGCTTAACTTGTAACATTATCCGAGATAACTGCGCACCAGCCCGTAGGTTAGACATGCAAAGTATTTAATAAGATTAGCGTGAACTGTAAACAACATAGATCCGATCCCCTCTCAAATATCAGGATATACTTAGCCAAGAAGTTACCAATTTTAAAGTAATCTTAATCTTAATATTATAAATGCGAAAGTTTATAATGGATGGATGGATGTTTGTTAGAGTTTGTAGCCTAAACCGCTGAACGGATCTCGATGAAATTTAGCATAGATATAGAGGATAGTCTGTAAGAACACATAGGCTACTAGTGATCTCGGAAATAGTTAGGATTCCCGAGAGATACGTAGTTTTTTGTTATTTGTTCGATAATTCCGCAACGATTCAATATATCTTTTTGATATAGAATATAGTCTGGAATATATGCTCTTCTCTGTATATATGCTCAGATATAGAATATAGTCTGGAATAAACCATGGGATGCTAAGGTTTGTTTTAATTTCGCGCGGACGGAGACGCGGGCGACAGCTCAAAAATAAATAAGTAAATCAGACTGTTCTCTCTCTCTCTTTCTCATTTTGACATAACAGAGATAACCATATTGTTTATTACAAATGTTTCGGCAGTCGAATCGAATTTTCATGTTACACAATTTTATAACAAAGAGCTTCTTTGTTGTCAACGATACAATGAGAATAAATTGCTAAACGAAAGTGGTGACGTCATCTAAGGCGACCCTATACAGTGAGCGCTGAGTCAGCCAGTGCGGCGGCACATGTATGGTCATACAAGTCACGCGGGGGCGTCACGCGACCCACATACGAAAAAAAGATACATCAATAGTTACATTTATGCCAAAAAATCGAAAGAAAGTTAGTTAAATATACGAGTATGTGAAGAAAATGACAATATTTGCGGGTGCATTCTCGCGGAATTTTTGCCGCGATATAGAATGGTTTTTCCTCTGCGGTATTTCCAAACCAATACAACTTAGGGTGCTTCGCAAAGGCCATCAACAATGTAGTTTCTCAAGTGTCCATGGTCGTTGAATAGCACCGAGGTGTTCTAAACGTTCGTTTGCCCCATTATGCATATAATAAAATTGGTGTGTCTGTTAGAAATATTGAAATAACCGTTTTTTACTACGTGTATATGACTATATATATACATACACCAAAAACCTTTTTTTTAACATTTTTGTCTGTCTGTTTGTCTGTCTGTCTATTTGTTCCGGTTAATCTTTTAATTTTCCGGTTTCCTTTAAGGTTCCGGTTAATTCCAAAAGTAGCTGATGTAATAAGGAGTAACTTAGGCTACGTTTTTTTTCGAAAGATTATTTTATTTAAAAAAAGAACGCGCGGACGAAGTAGCGGGCGACAGCTAGTCTTAAATAAAAAAGTGTATTGCGCGCAAGGTTAACAAAATTGGCAATAGGTTTGGTTCGAGTTTCTCTAGAAGGTAAATAGATTTTTTTTATTGAATTTATTAAAAAAAATAAAAATAGTCAATGATTCCTTCGATAATTGAATTAATTGACATTGTATTTTAGTCGTTTTGGTATTGTTAATAGTAAAAAGGGCAGTAACATTTTGGATTAGCAATTTAATCTTCTTAAATATATTTTTAGATTGATAAACTGCAAAGTTAGAAAGCGAGGATGACTGGTGAGTCAGCGCTACTGAGACACATTAAACGGGTTAATTGCGATGCTGACAGTAAGGCAAATATTGAATTGCGTCCAGACAACTTTGACCTTGTCTGCAGTGAAAGTTGAAATGATTAGTGGGTATACCAACGCTGGCTAACTTAAAGACATCTTAGGATTTACCAATCATAATGTCAAGCTGAATGATGAAAGTTCAAATACATCTGCCAATATTTTAGCTACTCTACTGCCGCGAGAGTTATTGCCAAGATAAGATTAGTGCCACACTGAGGGCCTGTTTCATAACGTTAAATTAAAGTGCTTAATAATTAAATAATATATAATGTAACTGACACATAATACTTGCTGTCATAATAGTATTCGTGTTACATCTTATTAGCCCATAGACAAAGAGGGAGATGTTTATTCGCACGTTTGTAAGTTTGTTTTTATGTATGTGGGTTTGTATTTGTAAATTCCGTTGTTACGGCCTAAAGCCTGAATGACTGAATTAATTTTGACGAATGCGGTATACTTCGATTAATCTTCTTCCCCGGAGTTACATAGGGTATATCGGCACAAAACATATAGTATAACACGACGTAAGAGGTAAAATTCTAAAAAAATGGTTATAAAACCGAGTTCAACTCCTATTCGCCAGAGCTTATTTTCGATGTATTCATTTGAGCTACAGTCAGTCGGGATTTCTGTTTTTTTTAATAAGACAAGATAATTTGTAGATTGTGAAAATACAACTACTATTTTATTTCACAACCAAGTTTTAAAAAGCTTATTCAGGATATGTAGGTCACACAGGACTCTATGAAAGTTATTATTTTACTAGATCAATATTTTAACTGAAAAGTAGACACTATGCTACTTTTATTTTTGTGTACACATTTAAATTGAAAAGCTAAAATTATAATTTCTCGCTTTTATTAGTGATGAATATCTAATCTGCATTCCTGGCATATAACTTAGTTATAAATTACTTCTCGGTTATTCAATAGCAAAGCACACAATGTGCAGTTTGCACTATTCCATTAATTTCCCACGGGCTCTCTTGAATATTTAACACTGCACTGCTGCATTGCGAAACGTATCGTATGACTTCGAAATAAAGAATAACACTTCTTATATTTCGTAGTCAACAAATCTTACCAATGCTGTAAATGCGAAAGTTTAGATGGATGGATGGATGGATGGATGTTATAGTTTGTCGCCTAAACTGCCAATCGAATCTCGATTAATTTTGGCATAGTTGTAGATGATAGTCTGAAAGACACAGAGGCGTACTAGTTAAGTTTCATTATAATTCCGCGCGGAAGGAGTTGCAGGCGAAAGCTAGTAATATCGATAAATTGTTTACTGAAAGAGCATCGGTGGCTCTGGGGTTAGGTGGCTCAGCTGTTGATTTGTAATCTGCAGGTCTAAGTTTTTGAATGCCACCATGTACCAATCTATTTTTGGATTTCATATGTAATTTTATCCGACGGTCTTACCTAAAACACAGTGATGCTGCATGTATCCGAGTAGAAATTAAAGGATAAGTGTGAGGGCAACCGCATTGGGCCAGCGTGGTTTACTAAGGTCTAGTCACCCCTAACTTAGTATAGGCATTGAGCCAATCAGTGGGGACGTATAGTGAACTAATGATAATGGTTACTGTAGTAACACGAACGCAAATTGTTTGCTACTGTCTTTAAATGTATGTAACTTATAAATAGTTTAAATTACAAGATAAGTCGATCGACAATAAAAGGGCACATCTTGTCTTTAGTCCACTGAACCCCACCACATCCGGTAACTTGTCGTCCCCACAGTTAAAATGGTCACGCATCACGCACTATGCGTTTTCTACACCTGTTCTAATATAGGGTATTGTTTACTTGCGTTTGTTTAGTACTGCTAAGATGTATTAGTTAATTTTAAACTTGGCGTTGTAATTTAGTAGATGTCAGTTTTTTTGTTTGAAATTTGCATAAATCTCCTCTGAAATGACAATATTTTATTTATTCTAAACTTCTGATATCATTTGTTTTATATCTTATATGAATGAAACACGATGAAGATCAGAACCGTACTATTGACATATGCCTACCCACTAAGGTCAATGATGTCACAATCTTTTCAAGTTTATAACTCTTTCAAACAAAACTCCGTTAAATTTATCATAACACTGCTGAGATATTATAAATATCTTTATAATAAGAAACTTTAATGTACAAAATGCAACTAAATATTTGATCGGAAATAAAGTAACAAATCTTTACTTTGAATTAAACCCCTTCTATAATTATCATTAATTTATTATCTATCAAGCTTAGGCCCACGACACCGTTCACGCGGAATTTAAAAAACAATTATTAGCATTATGTGTTCTTCTAGTTTATATTCTACATCTATGCCAAATTACATCAAGATCCATTGAACCATTGTGGAGATAACTTTCAACAAACATCCATCCATTCATCTAAACTTTCACATTTATAATATAAGTAATAATTAAGATATAAACCTTATTTAATAAACTTAGCAAGGACTTAAAGTTGTAAATTATATGAAACATCTTAATCAATTAACGAGACGATAATTTAATAAGGAAGTGTTAGTCAGCGGGTCAAGTTACCTCGCTGGTAGAGGTCAAGTTGACGTGACATTGACCTCCGCGTGCAGTCGTCTCTAGGCGACCAGCTACCAAACAAATAACCATCAAGGGTAGAGCACGCAAAGATTTTCATTCACACTACGAAAGCTGTCGAAGTACAAACTATAAGCAAAAATAAACTTATAAACCTAAAACTTATTAATAAAAAATCTATACATATAAGATGTATAACTGTAGTGTTTTGAGAGTAGTGTCAAAATAAGATAGACCCAATGGAAGTACGTTACCTTAATAAATCCATGGATCAAGTAAACTGGTGGCAACGAGGACATCGGAGGAGTCCTGGCAGTGTATCCTCAGTATCCTTGGAGGGCGCTGACCCTATTGACATAAGGAACGGTTGGCTAACCCTTTCTGATCGTCAGGTATTTAAAAAAAATAAATCACAAATTACTAGTATTTCCTCTGAAATTTGTTAGTGTAAAGTCTAATATAGCGATTGTGACAAAACATCTTATGTTTTGGAAACGAATCATCATCATCAGCTCACTATAAGTCCCCACCGAGGGGCTCGGAGCCTACCCTAAGTTAGGGGTGACTAGGCCTTAGTCAACCACGCTGGCCCAGTGCGGGTTGGTTGACAACGGTTGGAAACGAATGCGTAAAATTAATATACAGTGTTTTATATCAAAAAAGTAGCTTTTAACCACGACCTTGTCTGCGGAGAATAAAAAATTGGCCATACCACTCGTGGATATGGGTGCATCACAACAGGGAAAGAATTTTTCAAATCGGTTCAGTAGTTTCGAAGCATATTCAATGCAAACAAATAATTAGACATTTAACAATGGTAGACGCCAGCGACAATAACACCTCTTGTCTGGTTCGCCTGGTGTAATACCACGACCATACAGAAGACAGGCGTGAAGTGGAAGCAATTGCGCGTTAAGTCTGATGCGTGCCGGAGACCTAATTTTAGTACTCCTAGAATGTGGTTTTGTCGGAGGATGGGACGCATAGGATAGCAAATATCACTTATTGTGCGTCTCCTCTTCCCGTGAGTAAAGGTAGGAAACGTAATTATTACGTAATATAAACGTAATTAATTGCGAATGTCTTTTTCACTATTTCAGCGAATCCATATGTTCGCTTGGTCGTTTGCTACATTATGACATTCATATAAATAGGTCATCAACCCACATCGACTCTTATAATATTTGTTTGATTATTAATGACTACAGTATACTAATAGTGAGTACTAAGTCGCGATCACGAGTTCTGTTATGTTTGCGACTTAGTCATGTGGGCAGGCAACCTTCGTTACATCACACCGCGTCGACCTCGCTGAATCATAACGTGGACAGGTTCGCAAAACAATGAGCTCCTTTATATTGCTTATTAATATTCTAAGCTTTTGTTAACAACCATATAGGTAACATTATACGTTCTATATCCGTCATCTGACTTTTGTTATGGACATCTAGTTGTTATTGAAACAAATAATTATAACTTCTTAAAAAGAATAAAAACAAGCTTTTATTATTGTATTGTCATCCAAGTATCGTAGTTATACCAAGTTTCAGCTCAATCGGTCCATTGGAAGTGGTTCAAATCTTCTTTGCAAGATTTGTAAACATACAAACGTACATACATATAATACAAAAGTGAAGTTAAATAAAAGCTTGTTAAATAGCTGTTTTTCTAATATCCTAATAGTATTGTAAATGCGAAAGTTTAGATGCATGGATGGATGTATGTTAGCGTTTGTAGCCTAAACGGCTGAACGGATCTCGATGAAATTTGGTATATGTAGAGGATAGTCTGGAAGAACACATAAGCACTTTTAATCCCTAAAATAGTTACGGTTCCCGAGGGATACACAGTTTTTTTTCTTATTAACTCGATAATTACTCAACTGTTCAATTTATCTTATCGAAATTTTGCACAGATGTAAAAAATAGTCTGAAACAACACACAAGATACTAAGTTTTGTTTTAATTTCGCACGGACGGAGTCGCGGGCGACTGCTAGTCAATAACAAAACGACTAACTCACCTATATTCACTTACAATCCGGTGTCGGCACCGACTAGTTTCGAGCCCACTGGCTCTTCTTCATGGTGACTGGGACTGGTATTATTTCGCGGTCGCGGCCCGTCTCTCACTGTTCTCCTTACATTGAAAATATAAGTTAATCAAGTACCGCTAAGTATTCCGCTCAAAATTCAATTAACGTCAACATGGATTCAGGTTAATTTGTTTAATAAGATAAATATTTTATTTTAATTTCTCTCTAGTAAGGTTGGCGACAGGCAGGTGCTCGTAAAAAAAAATAATTATAAAACCTTGTACATCACAAGACCAGGGATGTCATCGATCATCGATAATGATGATTATGGATTCAGATGAATAAATATGTATGTATGGTTTTGATCACTTAAAAATTGCAAAACACTAATTTCTTGTCAAGTAAGTGGACATTAATCAGTCAACTATAAAAAAATAAGGAAGGAAAAACAGCGTCTAATGTGCAGTCTAGTGTAACAGGTAGTATATCCTTCCAGTAAGGATATAAACAAGGTTTTATATGTTTATACAACTGTTAGTCTAAGTGACTACATTACTTGTAAATTAGTATTAGTAAATTCACCTTTTTTATTAAATTATAGTTGTAGCCCGCAAGTCTGTCCGCACAAAAGTATAACAAAACGTATGTAACATAGGATTAGCGTGGATTCCCAATAGTGAAAAAAATTTACAAATCAGTTCAGTAGTTTCGAAGCTTATTCGATGCAAACTATCAAATCTTTTCTCCATCTAATCTTCCTTTATTTTGATTTTAACAGATCTCCAGAATGGCCCAACAAATATCGGTGAAACCACAGATAAAGAACATAGTCTGGAAGAACACATAGGTTACTAAGTTTTACATAATTCGTCGCGGATGGAGTTAAGTGCAAAAGCTAGCATCACTATAAATATAGATCCACGGATCATTTAGAGTAGGTCACTAGTAACATTTCTTTAAACTTGTAAAATATTGTATATATACCTAAACAAGCCACTTTTTTATATGGTATAGTAAATCTTCACGTCAAAATGTTTTCGACATATTATCTATTATTGTTTATCGAAGTACTTCGGTTTTTTATTACTTGGTGATTTAGTATTTTTTAGTAGTAGTATTTTTTCCTAATACATTGAACTAAGGAAATAAAATGTTAGTTTTAATTCTCCGCTTAAGGTCGATGACTGGTGACTCAGTGCGGCCGTGTAAGGGTATTCTAGTTCTCAGCGTTACATATTTGTATGTAGCTCGCCTTGGACGTGCACAGCCCACACCGCGATATGCAAATGGTATAAGCATCTTTAATTGAAATGTATGTAAGCTTATAAGGTTATTTGTGTTGTCTAAAATGTTCACACACACACACACGCACACATACCCACAAACACACACACGCACAATGTTACTTATCCATGAATTTGCAAACATTTCGAAAGAAATTGCATAAGTACGTGGACCATTTTACTTTGATTAAAATCGCTTATTTAGAGTTTTATACAGAAAATGCCTTATTTGAAGTACCGGTCCGTCCTTAGCATGAAATCTCTGTTTAAGAACCTTACAAGGTATTCGAAATTCAAAATGTTTTCCTTAATGTAATACGGTATTTGCCAATCTTTTACATTTTTTATTAAAATTTAAGTTTCAAGACATTTGGATCAGACAAATCTGGCATTGCGCTGGTATTGCGATTGTCCATGGGTGTCGATGATCACCTCCACACATGCTGCTCGTTTGCCCCCTTCTTTTATAAAAAAAAAGCTGCGAAGTGACAGTCGCCAGGCAGTTCGTTAATTGTCTAGTTTATCGCGTTGAGCCGTGAGCTGCCAGTGTTGTTGAGCCGCAGCTCAACGGCTCAAGTCGATGTGAGCTGAACAATTCAGCCAGTTCAGATCTTTACACTAGAGACTTGTATAAACATATCTGTCAATCTGATAAAAACCAGATAGAGAAAGAGAAAACGAGACAGAGAGAAGGATATAACAATTATGTATCTTATACATGTTTTGCGACATTTAAAATTCAAAACTATGGTAAAATGTGCCAACATTGACAACAATAATGGGTTGACCACATGTGTTTGCAAAGTAGCAAACGCTTCGCCCACATCAGTTCTACATATTTATGATACTTCAGTGCACAATATTCCTTTCACTTTATTGACACTTCAAGTGAACGGAATCGATGTTTTAAAAACTCGATTTAGTATCGGTTTCAAAATCGATACGTATTTGGAGAATTGCCTGTAGGTGTGTTTATATTTGGAAGTTATTAATTATTTGCATGATTAAAAATAAACTTTTCCTCGTTTCTGAACTGATTTCGTAAGTAAAAGTAGACAACTAAGATTTTCATATTTCTTTAAATATCACTTTGTCAAAACAACGAATAAGTAGTAACTGTGAGTTCTAACATTGATTCATTGTTATTACATTGATTCATGTATATTTTCACCGAACAGTTTAACATTTAAAATAATATTTTTATTGTCTCTCTCGCATGGACTAAAATTCAAAACCACTATATTTTATTCTAATCAATAAAAGTTCTTCCTGATTAAAAAAATACTTCAATGTATTTCCGCGCTTCTTTTAATCTGACAATGAAATAACAATAGTTGCATTGTAAAATATATTAGCCCACGAGCTCAATGTCTAACAACCTTCACACCTGGTGCCAGTGACGGGGATACAACAGTTTTGGTGATCTTCAAGTTGTCGCCACTGAAGCGTAGGCAGAGGCGGTTTAGTGAGAGGTCATATTTACATTTGTTTAGTATCGTAAATCCGAAAGTAGCAATCTATACATACATATAATAAAATTGGAGAGTCTATTTGTAATATTGAAATAACCGTTTTTTACTACATGTATATGAATAAATATACTATACCAAAATAACATTTTTTATAATTTTTGTCTGTCTGTCTGTCTCTTTGTTCCGGCTAATCTCCGAAATGGCTGCACCGATTTTGACAGGACTTTTATTGGCAGGTAGCTGATGTAATAAGGAGTAACTTAGGCTAGGTTTATTTTAGAATTATAACGTGCGGACGGAGTCGCGGGCGACAGCTAGTCTAT
>JAAOEG020000009.1:6777834-6795328 GCA_011763625.2 Papilio bianor
CGAAAAACACATTGGTACATGGCGGGATTCGAACCTGGACCTGCAGATTGCAAGTCAAGTGCTTAGCCCCTGAGCTACCGACGCGTGTATACAAAAAATTATATCAAATTTTATAACTACATCCAGCTTTAAAAATTGTTTACTTTATCTTCGTGTCTTTGACATAGTACTCAAATAAATTAGCATTTTCGAGCAGGATCATCATCTGCTCCCTATGTCTCCACTGAGGAACTCGGAGCCTATCTTATGTTGACTAGGTCTTAGTCAACCACGCTGGGCCAATTTGGCCGGTTTGGTTGAATTCACATATATCTTTGAATTTCATCCCCGATATGTGCAGCATCACGATGTTTTACTTTACCGTAAAAACCTCGGATAAATGTACATACGAGTATGAAATTCGAAAAAAATGCATTGGCTTCTCAAACAACACACCCTAAATCCTTTCTTATAAAATCTTCCACATAATTAACCACACATTAACCAATACAAAGACAAACCAGTATGTATGTTTTGTCCGCATTCTGCAGACAAAATGGTACTTTTTTTTAGTATATAAAACTACATCTACAGACTCTTGGTCCGTACTCTTTTTTGCAATTTTCCATTTATTTGCATAGTTTTATTTTTACATATTCTTTGTTGCTTCAAAACACACAAAGTGAGTTCCTCTAATACACGTTTTTTTTTTAGTGGTACATTTAAAGGCATCGTGTCTCGGGAATGCGTTATTGATACCTTTACCAAGGTCGCGTGAGGCGCGCGCGTGACTTCGCTTTGTAATTATCCGGACGATTCGATCGACAACTTACATAAATAGGGTTTCACCGTGGACCCGGACGAGGCGTGACTATTGGAAGTTACATAGTCATTCCGCCCTCGGTTTTACATTATAGAATTAAAATGATTGATGACATGACTTCGTCTAAATAAAAATTGAATAAATGATTTGTTGGCTAGCAGTTAGAACACCATCACTACATAGTATAAAACAAAGACGCTTTCTCTGTCCCTATATCCCTAGGTATGCTTAAATCTTTAAAACTACGCTGCGGGTTTTTATGTGTTTTTTTTTTAAATAGATAGAGTGATTGAAGAGGAAGGTTTATATTTATCATAACATTCATTAAATAGTGAAGAAATTCTGTTATTTTTAGAGGTTTCTAATGTGATGTCGTAAATAATTAAATTTGTTCATCTTACATTGCAACAAACGCAGGCTGAACCCTACTAGATTTATCAGATTTATACTCGTGCGAAACCGGAGCGAGCCGCTAGTTATTTATATATGTGAAAGGAAATTTAAAAAAGTAAAATTAATTTTTAAGTAATATACTGGTTATTGTAATTTATTAAACTTGCATCGATATCAGTTACAATGAATAAGTAAATGTACGTTTCAGTCTTAGGAATGACCTTGGCGACAAAAGGTTCGGCGAAATCGTGGGGACGTGACAAACGTGACCTTTGCAGTGCAAATCGTGTCAGATATTCTTTTCAACTCCAAACTAAACTATACAATTCAATTCCAGTTTTTCGATACAACTCGCTCACCTTTTAATAAATACATTCAAAACATAATTAAGAGCGAAATTTGTTAAACAACACATTCATAAAACAAGACAGAAACCCAACAAATCCAGTAGAATAAAAACATTTTGAATTGTCGACTAAACGTAACAAAAACAAGCTTATAACAGAAGTTGATGATATCACAAAAGTATCAACAAAAAATCACTAAAACGACATTCAGCATATAATTCTAGAGTTATTAGAGACGAGAAAGGTTAAGGATAAGGGGGCGCTTGTCATTGAACTTAAACTGAAATTATATGAAGGTTAAAGTATGCACAATCGTAACGTTTTTATAACACGCCAAGCTGCAGTACAACTAAATATATACACAACATTTGAATATAACATTCATGTCCAAACAAATGACTGGAAACCGCCCGCGACATTCACTCCATAAAAAAATACGTATGCGCTATTCCAGAATGTGACCCAGGGCCCTGTTGTACAATGTCCAATTAAAGTTCTGGATAACTAACCAAGAAATAAATTAACTGTCACAAAACATTCCAGTCGAAATAATTTAAATAGTTAAAATAAGTATAAATACGGCCGTGAGCAAAAATAAAGGGTCGGTTAAGAAAGTTTGAATATTTCGGAAGATAAAGACTAACTGGAATAAATTATGCATGGTAGACAATTAAATATCCTTAAAATAAATTAAAACAATTTTATTAATTTATTCATATTTAATTAAAAAACATAAACTTAAACGAAAAAGGTTATCTTACGTAAACTTGGATAATACAGTACTTAGTAAGACACGACACTAAGTACTAAAATCTAAATAAAAATAAAATTTAATGAAAAATACTGTATTATCCAAGTTTACGTAAGATATCCTTTTTCGTTTAAGTTTACGCTAGTTAGCTAACGTCTTTATCTTCCGAGATATTCAAACTTTCTTAACCGACCCTTTATTTTTCCTCACGGCTGTAGTTTGCGGAGACAGTTAAAGGTCATTGTCGATTTATTTCAGAAATTCCAAGTAATTTATTTAGGATTTCCTTGGACATTTAAAAGTAGATTTCAGTAGTTTTGGAGTTATGCGGTGGCAGAAATCTCTACATCTATTCCTTCACATACATTTCCAAATTTATAATACTTAGTAATGATCCAAAGGAACGACTCATTTCCAATGTTTGTTTCACCGACAATTACTAAACGTATCAGCTTCAAATGTAATGTATTTACATCGTCTATTCCCGAACACAAACAGTGAGCGGCACGCGAGGGAATTGGTCAAACAAAAACAATTTAAACGCAACAAAAATAAACAAACTCAATAAAGAGCCCAGAACGTGTATTGTACGATGCGTTTTGATTGTATAAGTCAGAAACTTTAAAGGCGATACCAAAATAGAAATAGTGAATCATATCAAAGTGAAATTATCAAACATGATATGGATAAACAAGGTGAGAATAATCCAATTTAGGTATCTATGAAAATCCTGATCCGTTTGTAAGGCTAAATACAACGTAGAAACATCATTATCATTATCTCCCTGTTATTATTCCACTTACGCAGTAGCAGCGACTTAGTTTTCGTCCTCTAGTTTGATCTACCATCCGTCGTTTTAGACGACACTATCACCTTAATCGTGACCTCTTTCACGCAACCTATCTTCCATTTTAAATCATAAGGTGGCAAACGAGAAAGCCGTCACCTGTATTTGTCGAAATAGAGATGCAACAGCCCATAGACATACACAATTGCAGATACACAATTGCAGATTTGTTGCATTCCTTTAATTGATGAAAGGGTGTAGAGAGAGAATATTACCCATTACTACGCATCCTCTACTCCATTAAACCCTTTTCCCCCGCCATTATTTACTAATAAGAAAAGGATGGGAAGGGAAACAGGACTAAAATTATGCCTCTCAATCCCTCATTCATAGGACGAAACGCATAATTGCTTCCACTTCACGCTTGTTTTCTTTTCGTGCTAATGCACCAGTTGAGATGTTGTTGCCAAATGTTGTTTGCTAGCCTAACAGTGGTAGCATTATACGCAAAAATAATTAATGAGATGGGAAAGGCTGAATATTATTCGGTTATTTACAAGGGCGTGTTAAACAATGGAAGTGGATAGAAGAAACAAGTAAGCTTGAAACTTCATTTGTTTTCTCCCGTAGCTTGTTCGTCGAGAATTTCAATCCGCCCTGTTTTCTACAAATATTCTCTATACAAAGAGAAATACAGATATTAAAATCGCAGGTAGAACTGTAATCAACGAGCAGCGGCTCCGCGAGCCTTTTGTTATGAACACAAAGTACGCTAAGTAATTAGTTACTGCGGACAATTACTTAATTACCAAGACCAACAATGAGAAAGCTTGAATATTTCATTTATTTCATTCATATTTCACGTATTAAAAGTTGCAAAGTCTTGTTAACAATGTTTGTTGCGACTGGATAAAACACTACTAAGGTTTAAGTTTAAGTGACCAAAGTTAATTCTTGTTATTAAGTTAATTATATATAAATAGAAAGTTACACAAAATTGCCATAAAATTACCGATAGATACACAGTTAATCAACTATAAAATACTAGGAACGTAATAGATACAAAAAATTTAGACGAATTGAGTGTAAAGAGAATTGTGAATGCGATCTTTATTTATTTTTTATATTACTAGCTGGCAAACGAGGTAGCGGCCACCTGAATTTGTTGAAATAGCGTGGCCGCTGCCCATAGACATCCGTAAATTGCAGTTGCGTTGCCTTTCATCGACGGAGGAGGAGACGCACTGAAAGAGAATATTTCCTCTTCCTATCCGTCTCCTCCTCCGTAAAGTCCACATCCCCTTCCCATCCTTTCCATATAAGATAAGGGTGGGAAGGAGAAGCAGGCTAAAATTAGGATCTTTTTGGTAAACAGTAAATTTGCATTTTGCCTTAGAGATGCATACTGACACTAAGACCTCTGCATTTTTTATTACGAAAAAATAGATAAAAAAAGGATCGCGCGGGAACTCGAAGTGTGTGCACACAAAATGGATGAGAGAGCATACTGTTAACAACGAAATTTAGTCGTCAATGGTTGTGTTGAATAGTTTTGTAAATATATAGATAGATTGTAATAAAGTGTTGTAACAACGAAATAAAAGTATTTTGGTTGCCGCGCTGCTGTTTTAGCTTAGCCAATTAACCCCTTTTTGGATGTCGGTTCGAAAAGATTTATACTAACTACGAAAAAAGCCCAATCATTATATATATAAAAATGATTCGGTTTAAAATTCTTAAATCATAATTGATGAAAAATGTATAAAACCAACAGATGGTTGGCAAAAACAATCATCTGACAAGACCGTGAGACGATGGAGTGACACTTGATGGATCGACTGACAGAAAAGTATTTGTTTTTTCAGCTCAATCCTAAATGATTTAGGCCAAGGTTAATTTAAGAAGCAAAAATATTTTCAGCTAACATTGTTTATTCATATTCAGATAATTGAATAAATATAACAGTAGGTTTCCACTGTAATCGATTAAAAATAAATGCAATGAGGATATTTAAATATTTACGCTGGTAATTTCCAATTCACTCATTATGATAATTAATCGATATAAACTTATCGATTCGTACCGCTTAATTAATCGAATCTTTATCGAACAAAAGTAATGCAAAAGAATTATCTGGGCACAGTTCACAACACACAATGAATAATATCGATATCTCGACGAAATGCTCGGATAAGAAACAGTTTTATCGCTTAACGATAACATTTGTTACGTAGAACTCAGAAACAATGGCCACTTATCGATTTTGAGTAAACAAACTCAATCATGATGAGAAATATAAATCCGCTAGATTTTGCCCGCGATTCTGTCAGCTCGGAATACAGAAACTTAATTAGCCTATGTGTTCTACCAGACGTTTATCATCTATGCCATATTTCAGCTAGAACCATTGAGCCTTTTTGGAGATTAGTTAAATAAACATCCATCCACCTAAAACGTAAACGCATAAGAGACCTACTATACGAGTACAACATAGAGTAGGTAAATGGTAACTCACTCACTGTATAAATATTTGATACTAGCTTTTCCATCTATCTAAACTTTCACATTTACAATACTAGTAAGATAATATAGATGTATTTCCAGATACATTTTAAAAGTTAAGAATTTACACGCCATAACCTACCAGATTACGAATAAATGTAGTGGGCCGTGCGTGGACTATCGAACGTCGACATCTCGGCCGTCACATTTTTATGTTTTTGTGATCAATAGACTAAATTATAGTATCATGGATTTTCAAGAACTGTTAATTCCGCGCTCACAATCGTTAAGTGGTCAAAATGTTTTCCATCGGCACTGAGCGACTGTTTTAACTGATTTGTTTTTATTATTTTGTTAACACACTAGCAGCTGTATAGCTGATGCGTGTGTCGAAAAGTTTGGAGATATCTTGTTTATCCAATCTATTTTTAAACGAGTTTATTGATGGAGCCATCACTACATTCTCTGCATCTTCTACATTTTTGTTTAAATTCCTATCCAGGTTTCTAAAGACATCAAGTATTATAAATGCGAATGTTTAGGTGGTTTTTCATAAGTCGTCATGGCTCAAAAGCCACGGGCGATAGTCTTTCCTTCTTCTTAACGCATATTATACTCGTCAACTAAGTCCTAGCACGACGCCATACAACTTTACATCGAGCGATCATTTTCTTTAGACTTTAACCCGTATGAGGAGACACCACGCATGCAGTATAACGACCTAGTTATCGATTAATAGAACTTATCTTCGAGCATAAAGGGACTGATTAAAGCTCATAGCTTACACATTACTCACGATGGGTATTCCATTGTACGTTTGTTACTGCGCTTCGTAAACCGGCGCATCCTGTAGACCGCTTCCAGAATAGCAAGCGCGCTCACATTTCACACAGACCGGGCCTGACTCACGACCATTGCAATAGATGCTATTTTAGGGCTTTTACTACAGTGGCCATTATTAAAATGTTACATTAAAGGACAAGATAAATGTGTATTTTCAAATTTTTGCCACAGAAATTAAATAATAGTTCTATCCATCTCTTATTCAGACTTAGGATGCCTATGCCTTCTACAAAGTCAACAACCTATCTGCTGTTCCTCTGGTAATACGGATGACCATGTACGGCGATGATCACCTCCGTGCACGCTGCACGTATGACCCTTTCTTGTATAAAAAATATGCACAAGTCCTTATGATTAGTAAATGTAGTTGATAAATATAATATTAAACATCTAAGCTGATTACCAAATAAAAATACAAATTTAACCCACAATGTAGACAACATATAATCTTAAGATATCCTTTACGTAATCCCAGAATACTTTAAAACTATAGAAGAACATAGTTATAATTTTCATCATAAAAACGCGTCCTTAAAACATATCAAATATGCATACAGTGGCAGTGAGTCAGTCGCATTCCAACCACATACGGGTTACGTGCTCCGCAGAGGGTATTCGCTATTAAGGCGGGTTACGTCAAATTGAATTGACCCGGGCACCGTATACTAGGCACGTCAAATATGCATCGTAGTAACGAAGAAGCCACAGGTAGCAGTTTAATACTGTGGCAATTTAAGGAAATTACATAACGCGATTGGCCTAATTTAAGACTGGTATCCCTACACACCTTTTTTCTTATAAGGAAAGGCTGGCCTAAAGTGGATTTGACGGAGGAATGGACGTTAATTATGTAGATATATTTTCTTTCTGTGCGTATAGTAGGCTATGCTTCTACAATTCCGGATATCAATGTGCAGCGATCGCTTCGCTATTTGAGCAATTTCAGGTGACCACATGCTCGTTTGACACCTTATAATATAAAAGTATCTTTACATAAAATGTAGTAATTCTACATATCGCCACATATAGTTATACATTTCTATTTATTATAAACTGCCATTATTTTTGTAGTAAAAGTCACTAATTCTAGTTTATAAGTAACAGTGACTAAGTCTGTGATGAAGTACAATATCCATCCATCAGCTAAGTATACGTCCCCACCGAGGGGCTCGGAGCCTACCCCTAAGTTAGGGGTGATAAGGCCTTAGTCAACCACGCTGGCCCAATGCGGGTTGGTTGACTTCACACACATCTTTGAATTTCTTCGCAGATATGTGCAGGTTGCATCACGATGTTTCCTTCACCGTAAGAACGTCGGGTAAATGTACATATGAAATTCGAAAATCGAAAAATACATTGGTACATAGCGGGATTCGAACCAGGACTTGTAGATTCCAAGTCAAGTGCCTTAGCCCCTGAGCCACCGACGCTCTGAAGTACAATAACAAGAAACAAATCCTTTTAAAACGACCTGCCATTCTTAGAATCGTTAAGTGCGCGCTATGAATATATATAATATTATTTGCTATGTAAATATTATTTTATAGACAAGGCCATGTAGGAGGACACAGGCTCTCGTGTTAACAAGTCGCACCATAATAGGTCCTTCGCGGTCTGTTGAGCCCCGTAATGGAGCATGGACATCTCAAGGGCGACCTAATAAAGGTGTCCCTACAGTATACCTATTGGTATTAAAATTACGCAGACACATGACATTATTTCTGTTTTGTTTTATACTCTGTTATAATCCACAGTTGATTTTACGATTAGTGTTATCTAACAAACACTTTGTAGTTTGGATATCACATGACCGTGTGCATTGGATTTTGGTTTTCTTTGTACTGAATAGGTGTCGTTCAAGTATTACGTTAGGAGATTATTTACAATTTTTAACCCCACTTCTTCCTCAGGTCATCAAAAGTAAGTAAAGCTTAAGAGTTTAAGTGGCTAAGCTCCCTTTAATTTAATAAAATTGTAATTATAGGAAAAATAATTAAGCTGTTCTGATGACGTAATCGTCATCTAGATCCTCAACGAAAAATGTCATCTATACGTATAATAAAATTGCAGTGTCTGTTTGTAATATTGAAATAACCGTTTTTTTCCACATGTATACGAATATATATACGGTACTAACACCAAAATAACATTTTTTTAAATTTTTGTCTGTCTGTCTGTCGGTCTGTTTGTTCCGGCTAATCTCTGGATTGGCTGGACCGTTTTTGACGGGGCTTTTATTGGTAGGTAGCTGATGTAATAAGGAGTAACTTAGTCTGCGTTTATTTCAGAAAAAGTCTTTTATTTTAGAAAGAAAAAAGCGCGGACGGAGTCGCGGGCGACAGCTAGTCAAAAATAAGCAAAGAAAAGACACCCCCCTATAGTGCTTACATAATAACTAAACAACTGAACGGACACATAGTTGAAAAATAAAGTACATTCTACAGTGAGATAACTCATGTTATCTTGTATAACCATAATCGACGAATCTATACATATAATAAAATAGGAGTGTCTGTTTGTAATGTTGAAATAACCGTTTTTTACTACACGTATATTAATATATGTACGGTAAATACACCAAAATGACATTTTTTACAATTTTTGTCTGTCTGTCTGTCTGTCTGTTTGTTCCGGCTAATCTCTGAAATAGCTGGATAGATTTTGACGGGACTTTTATTGGCAGGTAGCTGATGTAGTAAGGAGTAACTTAGGCTAACATTATTTTAGAAAAAATAGCGCGAACGAAGTCGCGGGCGACAGCTAGTCTTACTTAATATTAATAATGCGAACGTTTAGAAGAATGTATGGACGGATAGATAGTTGAGGGTGTTTTCATAACGGCTAAACCGACCTCGCTGAAATTTGACAAAGATGAACAACATAGGCTTCCAATTATTGATTTAATTTCGCGCGGGCAACAGCTAGTAAGCAATATTTATGATTAAACAAAAGACTTCTGTATTTCATTTAAAAATTTTAATTTAAAATTGCTCTCGTGAATACAACACACAGAAACTAAACGGGCAATAAAACGGCTACGTACTAATTAGCTTGGTACGCTTTGCTAACAGAACGAGCTTTGTTGGTATTCGACTTAGAAATTGAATACATACTTAATTAACTAGTTTACTATGTTTTTCATTTTTAATATATTCATACGCAGAAATACGTAACATCATTGCTGATGAAATAAGAGTCTATAGACGTTAACAATTTTTTTTTAATCATAAAATTTATTCTATGTTATCAATTTGGTACAAAAAATATAATACGTCACAAAAATATTATATGTAAACAGTAAAAATGTAGAATATTTTTAAAACACTTATTTTAAAGAAAAATAATATTCTAAGCATTCAATTACTTCGTAATAAGGATCCTAAGTCCGTTGTATATAAAGTTTTAAATGAATCTGATAATAGAAGATTGTAATTACATGAAATGGAAACCTCTCAGCTGACGCTCGAGCGAGTAACTTGCTTTCGATATTAATTAGCTTGGAGACTTGGGAGAACTCGTACATAAGTCGATTACTAAGTCCATAGTCACGTAAATGTCTTCTAATTATAATGATGAAGGAAGACACGTATTGTTTATGGCATTTAATTTAGCACAGACTACCCGATGTGCTAAATGAAACTACTTACCACTAGTAGTTCATCATCTTATAAACTATTAGCTGTGCCCGCGACTTCGTCCGCGGTAATACTGTTTGGGTATTTTTAATTACTGAAAACGCACAGGCGTCTAACTTCACATGTCAGCATTCACATTAGCAGACTCAGGCATATTTTAACAAACTTTGAATGGCATAAATATTTTTGTCGAATTAACAGCCAAAAAAGTTTCAACCTTCTAGCTCTAACAATAACTGTACTGCCATACTACTTTCCACGCCCCCTTTCAAGCCTATACGACTCTCCATCATTTTAAAAAGTGCCCTATGTCCCTTCTTAGGCTTTAGAGTATCTACTTACCAAATTTAATTGAAATCGGTTCAGCAGTTTACAAGCAAAAGCGAGACAGTCAGACAGACAGAGTTACTTTCGCATTTAAAATATTAGTAAGGATTGGATACACAAAAACCTAAAAAGGTTTCGCCGACAATCATATCCAGACATCATAACATTGTGTCACACATTTAAGAAAAAAGCAATGAATCACCTTACAACTGTAAAAACTATTTGAGTCATTAAACCAGAGTACTAAGTTAAAACATTTATCAAAGAAGTTGATACGTTGATAACTTATCAAAATTGATTCTCCGATCTTTATTTCACCTAGTGAATTAGTCAGCTAGGAGCCATATTCACATATCTTATCTACTGCTCGTTCCAATAAAACAATTTAGTAAAACTTTGCTCGGTGTCAGTAAACACGCACCAACCTATTGCAGATATAGTGCTTTTTAGTACCATGAAAAAAGTTTAAACCAAATGAATACATTCAAAAAAACGCATCTACATCTATTCTCATCAAGAGACCCGCTTACTCATTTACCACAGTATTCCATAAAAACACTTTAAACCCGCCTTGTTTAATCTCAGCAGTCTAGATTCATAACACGAAAAACGCGATGTTAAAACGAGGTCGTCCCACATAAAGCATTATCATACGAGAGCGCAGAGTTCAAGGATCAAATTGAATCGGTGTGAAACAATGTCTGTGGAACTAGTACGTGCGGTAAATGACCCTCTGTAACGGTGCCGGCCCATTCATACGCTTCCGGCAACTACTGATCCTCGCGAAATGTATTAACGTGCGAACTCACTCGCTAACAAACTGCGCATTCTATCGTGCCAGTTCCGAGACAAACAGTTTTTGCGCACAGATTTAGGTCCTATAAAGCTATTCATCACAAAAATAATTACAGTGAAGAAGTGACTTTTCTATCTACGTGATCTTTTATCGGTAGAGTTTAATACTTTTTTTTCTAAAGTAATAAAGCACAAACGTCGTGGCAGAATAAATAATATGATTGCAATTATTAAAACAATATATATCTACGAATTAAAGTTCAGATAAATTAATATTATGGCGAATAACCTTGAAACTAATCAAACCATATTCCAAGTTATAGAGGTTGACATTCGGATTGCGTAACGCCCGGCGACTTATCCAAAATCAATGAAGCGGTCATCCGAACCCTAGTCGATAGAGCCAATCCTACTTCAGATACACACAAATATATACAGTTACCCCCGTCTGACACTAATAAACTTGAAGTCGATACCAAACTCAATTTATACGAAGCAATAAAGATATTTCACGGCAACGGGCTATACTTTTTATTGGTACGGTTTATTTATTATCCATTAGTATCAGAATAGATACACTCAACCTAATGTTTTATATCGAATCTTAAATTTCTAAAGAATCGAAAGGATCTAAAACTTAACGATTAACATCTTACAGCTACAACCAATGCATTATTAAATCGTAAATATAAATAATAATCAAAACGAGTCACAAAATGTTTGTTATATTCACGTATCATTGAGGAAATTGTCGTAAGTAATAGTCCATTGACTGCAAGACTTCGGAGGCAGAGGTCAGCGTTTAGAACGTTACATTAAACTCATGTATATTTGTCTCCGAATGGTTTAATGGCGGGTCGTCGCACACGAATATCAAAATTTAATTGACCTCGTTCCACGCGAGATCAGAGATCAAACTTTATGAATCACTATTGAGATTGGTCTAAAATATATAAACATACTTTATATTTTACCAAATTTGAAATTTGTACAATCGACTCTCAACATTTCTGGGGCAAATCAATTTCAAAAACAGATTTTTATTTATATTTATTATTACTACAATTCTTTCTTTTGTTTTTTTGGGTCATCAATCAAAAAGGAGTCTACTGCTTGGAAAGTGTTGTGTCTAATTTCACACACCATAAAACACTTTGAAAATACTATATTTTCCGAAAATAAATGTAGTTCTTACTGACATACATATCTGTTAGTACATTTATAACTATAGATGAGGACAGAAATCGTTTCACGGCGACGAGGAAAGTTATTCTACGTTAACATTAGGTAGGCTTCGCACGAACTTCCCGAGTTCAGTTCGTGTTTCGCAACTCTCCCTTATCATTTGTACTTTCCGATGGAGTTGGTACGCGGCGGGAATTGTTAAAACGCGCACGTCTGAAACGGCAACTAGTTTGAACTCTGTCGATACAACACAACGTTGGTTAAAAGGAGCCTTAATAGAATTTAGATATAAACTCGCACAATTTTGAATAAAATTTTATCTCACGACTCCATCCGCACGGAATTGAAAAAATCGTAATAAGTGTCATATAAGACTAAGTTATGTCTATGAAATCTGGGTCAAATTTCAGCGAGATCCATTGAGCTTTTTTGGAGAGACCTTCTAAAAAAGATCCATACATCCATCTAACTAAACATTCGCATTTATATTAGTAAGATTATGTGTCCTAAACTTACAGGAGATCGTTTGAGAACATTTACAAAGTAAACAGAAGTAGAAATTTTTTGACACAGTTAGAAATCAAATACAACACATTTTGATCTTAAACTGTACAAACATCTCTTTACCGTCACATTATTACAGGACAATATTTTAACTCGGAACCATGATAAGTCAGCTTCTTAGAAACCAAAGTGAAATACTTAAGAAATATATCACAGCATTAACAGTATATTAACACCATTATTTACCACTTATCAGTGTAATATAACGTAATGGAGCAGTAGAAGCAGGTGGACGTCGCTCGTATGACTCGGCGTTCAAACCGGCGTCGCCCCGGCCCATTAGCGATAAAAGCTTTATTGATTTCGTAAACGCACGGGGAGTGTAGACAGAGGGGAGCCGGGTAGGAAGCGACGACTATGTTGCCGCGACACTGACATGGGAGCGACAAATTCATTAGTCTTATAACTAAGCGGTAAAACGGACAGAAGAAAAACGTTTAAACAAAAAACAACGAAAGTTAATCATTATGGGAATCTAAGGTATAAATCACTACATAGTATAAAAGAAAGTCGATTTCTCTGTCCCTATATCCATATGTATGCTTAAATCTTTAAAACTACGCAACGGATTTTGCTGCGGTTTTTTTTAATAGTTAAGAGTGATTGAAGAGGAAGGTTTATATGTAGGAGAAAACTGTTATTTTTGAGGTTTCCAATGTGATGTAAATAATTAAATTTTTTCCGCTTACATTGCAACAAACGCAGGCTGAACCCTACGCGATTTGTCAGATTTATACCCGTGCAAAGTGCGCTGATATTTGTTATAATTTTGACCCGGTGATACCTCTATAATAAAATATTTATCTCCTTTTGTTATAAGGGAATGAGAGGTATGACAATATTGTTTAAAGGTGCCACATTTTAGAAACTCAACGTTACTGTTATCTATGACAGCCATGTTTAAGCATTATACATTTAATTGGTCAAAAGATTAGTTGTTCTTAGTCTATAGTTTATTCAGATAAATTGTTGATACAAAAGGACCAAAGGTAAACCAGTATTGCACGAGTGGGCAATCAAGCCGAGTGGTCTAAGTAACCGCGAAAGGGTCAACAACCGCAGCTAGTGGTCGCGAAAGTGAAATCCCTCGCCTGCTGTCGCGAATCGACCGGAAACGATTTTTGATTGTCACATAAAGATACGAATTTTGTGTTTTTGTTCCAACATTAAGATTTACATATATTAGATACTAGCAGTTGCTCGCGACTTCGCTAGTATCGAAATTAAAAAAAAATGCATAAGTTAAGTTCCATAATAAATAAGCTATAGTGCCTTCAAAATAGGTTTAACCGATTCGGAGCTAACCCCATAAATTTATCATATTCCGGAAAATAAATGTTTTAACACTAAATCATCATCATCAGCATATTGTACGTCCACACTGAGGGGCTCGGAGCTTACCTTAAGTTAGGGGTGACTAGACTTAGTCAACCACGTTGGCCCAAAGTGGGTTGGTTGAATTCACACAAATTCTTGAATTTCTAACAAATTCTAGAATAAATGTATATATGAAATTCTAAAATGGAAAAACACATTGGTATATGGCGGGGTTCAAACTCAGGATGCAGATTAAAAGTCAAGTGCTAAATCCCTGATCAACCGAAGCCCTTATTAAATTTTATTAATATGTCTTTCGATCGTACTCAGTCACTAAGCACGCGGACTGCTTAAATATCGAATAAACGACTCTGTGTCGCAGTTAATCGTTCCTTGTTTTCTTATATTAAGTTAAAATGGATTGTTTCCAGAACTACAAACTTATAAGCCAGTACAGTACAGACTATTCTATGTTCATTATTTTGTAATTATTAATAGAGTAATTAGTGTGATGCTTCCAATTAAATTTGAATAACAATTAATTACTGGTATTCATTAAGATTCACTTAACAATGGTCCGTCGAAACGTGTGACTGTGTGTGTCTGATGTGGATATATTAAACTAGTCGCACTTTAATAATCAATTAATTTCCTATTACTTATTTTGATTATAATCTCCTAAACATAATCTATATTAATAAACAAAGCTAAGCGCCAATAGCATATCGGTAGTAGGTACGGATTTCTGATCAAATCGTCGCGGAGAATTCGACTCCTGCCTTTACTACTATTGTCGTAAACCATATCCTAGCACAAGCTGACAGCTTAGTTGGAATGCTTACAAGATATATTAGTAAACTAGCTTTTGCCCGCGACTTTGTCCGCGCGTAAATAAAAAAACACTGTAGTAGATTATTACTGATTATTGATTTCTGACATAATTTATCATTTACAAAGACACAAACAAAAATACGTTTAGCTGTCATTTGCGTTTTGATATTCCATGTCAGATGCACTTTTGTAGTGACTGACTATATTTATTTTTGACGAAACCGTAGAAAATATAATAGTTAAAAAAAATTGCGGTAAATCCTATGTGCGTCTCCTGGTTTTAAGCTACCTCTCCACCAATTTTCAGCCAAATCGGTACAGCCGTTCTTGAGTTATACGTAGTGTAACAACACGACTTTCTTTTATATATATATATATAGATGAGTAAATTATTATACCAAAAAAGGTACTAATATTTTTCCAAAAAAAAAACTGTACATAGGAAACACTTGATTGTTTGCATTTAATAGGCTCAGAAACTACTGAACCAATTTAAAAAAAATCTCTCGCTATTATAAAGTTACTTTTTACATATTTTTACCACCTAGTCGAGGTCGTGGTCGATCACCTTTAGGACGTTTACCATCATCATTGCCATGGATTACTTATGAATACTAACGCATACAATATATTTGAATTCATTTGGTGCGCGTGCCTTAAACGAATGGCGACAATGAATGGCAAAGAATCAAAAAAGATTACCCATTGTTCACTAATTTGGTATACCCTAAAGCTATTTTTAAAATTCAATGTGCCGTGACGTTTTGAATCAAGTTTCGTAACTTATTATCAACCTAACAAGATACATCTTAATAATATTATAAATGCGAAAGTTTAGATGGATGGATGGATGTTTGTTGGAGTTTGTAGCCTAAACGGATAAATGGATCTCGATGAAATTTGCCATAGAAGTAGAAGATAGTCTGGAAGAACACATTAGCTACTTTCGATCCCAGAAATAGTTACAGTTCCCGAGTGATAGTTAGTTTTTTGTTATTTACTCGATAAATCCGCAATATTTCAACAACACTGAAATTTAGCATATACATAGAATATAATCTGGACTAGGACGGAGTCTCAGGCGACAGCTAGTTTATAAATAAAAATTGTATTAAGATTTAAGCAATACCAATAAAAAACTTAAAATAAATAATTTAATATTACCATTAAAATCCATAAATACTGGTGTGCGAAATACCTGTAACAAGACAATAAGACGTGAGTTAATGTATACACCATTTACATTCCAAGTAATCAAATCAAGCCACGTTACATTGTTTGATAACGCCTCTACATGCATAGTAATAAACATACGAGGAAATGTACGATCATAGCGCATGCTACATAACCATACTAAGGGAATCTACCTAACTCGATGTTATACGAGTATACGTGAACAATTTCACTCCTTGAATATATTTGTCTTCCTTTTACTGTCGCACTTGAGGAATAAGCTATCTCCTTATTGTTATCCGTAGTTTAAAAGAACGAAGACTTCACGAATGTATTAACCGACAAAAATCTATGCACTAAAGTTTCTTTGAAAGTCAATAATATTTAAGAAACGCCATAATATTTAATTCTGTAGGATTATATAGTGAAATGTCATAAGTTGGCACCTTGAAAATCTACCAACTCTGACAACTGTTAATCTTAGTATATCATTTTGTACCGCCAAAATTATACGTGTAATTATCTCGCCTATAGTTTATATTATTCTTAGATTAGTGGTTGGCAAAATGTAAAATTAGTTATAATTTTAGAATAGGAGTGCTCATTCGCAAGTAAAAACATACTCCAGTTTGGTTGTATCCGGCCTACTGTTGTTTTCATTGGCTAAACGTGAATACTAAAACATATAGTCCCGCTCAATCTGTATAAAAAATGAGTACACTCACGATAATAGCGACCACAGTTGAGAATTAACCCATAATTAGGTAAGGATCATCAAAAATACTAACAAATAAGTATTCAGCAATGTTTTAATACATTAATGATTATCTAATAAGAAGTTATTGAAGGCTCAAGAAAATTGCACAATGTTATACTGATATCACTACGAAATTCAATTAAATCCTTACTAATATTATAAATGCGAAAGTAACTCTGTCTGTCTGTCTGTCTTTCTGTCTGTCTGTCTTGCCTTCAGTTCAAAACTACTGAACCGATTTCAATGAAATTTGGTACGTATATAGCCTAAAGCCTGAGAAAGAACTTATTTATTGCGAAAAAAGCGTTGTAAGGGGTTGATAGGGGGTTCGAAATAAGCATAGAAGTATTGTTATTCTTAGAGAACATCTGAAAACTTTTTGGGTGCTATATCGATATTTTTGTTTATTGTTAATGTTCTGGAATTATTGTATGAGCTATTGTAGAATGTGAAACTGAGGTTCATACACAATAATCGCTGTACGG
>JAAOEG020000009.1:6980350-7000611 GCA_011763625.2 Papilio bianor
CGGCCTGCCTGTCTGACTTCAAGTCTCTGCCAGGATAAGCAAACTCAGGAATATACTACATTCCAACCCCCCCATTCATCCCCTTACATTACATTTATCGCATTAAAATCCTATATCCTTCCTGAGGCTCTAGACTACCTACATATTAAATTTCATTGAAATCGGTCCCGTAGTTTAGGAGTAAAAGCAAGACAGACAGACAGAGTTACAATATTAGTAAGGATTATTATTAAATTCATTAATAGCTAATGTCAGTAAACAGATTCGCTCAGCTTGCTACACCGCTACGGTGCTACGGATCTCCATATCGCCGTAGCACTGGAGCACGTAGCCATGTAGCCATGTGCTAATGACGTACTATTAGTCAACTTGACCGCAACAATCTGTGCTAATTAAGAAAATTAATGTTCTCATTTTTCAATTTTAACCACTTTTATAGGATAAGGTGATAAAAACAAAAGTCACAATATACCTAAGTACAATTTTTTACAAAACATTACGAGATTTTGGTTAATTTACTAACATTTCTTATACATCTTACACTTTATTTATTTATTTATCTTATGTTAAGTCACAAATTACCAACTTATTTATGCTCGTATTGGTTCAAGATATTGCTAATATTATAATTGCAAATATATTGATGGATGTCTTGATGAATTTGTGGATGGATGGATGGATTTAAAGGTATCTCTGAAATTTGGTACAGATGTAGAACATAGTCTCGAAGAACACATAGGATACTAGTTTTTTAGGTTTCGCACGGATGGAGTCGCGGCATGATGCATGTTATGATTTAGAGATGTAAGATTGTAAATCAATTTATTATGGTATGCGTACATATTGAACATCAAAATACCGTTATTGAAAATGTATTATCACAAGATTTTTCCATACCAGAAAAGAAATTTATGCGATAACGTCCCCTGGAAATTGCTTTTTCCTTTTTCCTTATTCATTAGATTTATAGCCCACTTTCGACGTACAATATATTTTTGTTTTCTCTCGTATTCATAATTAAAATAACGCGATATTCTTTTTAATTATAAAACAGTCTAGTTTTTATTTATTATAATAAATGTAAGTTACTGGCTAAAAAACTGGTTTTATTGTGTATAATTTTACTAAAAGCGTTAGAAATTTAGACCTGGTAACAATCACATCAATCCATACATTTCATTCACCTCATACATATCGAAATATTTGGTATAATTTTGTGTTACATCCCTCAGTATATTTATAAATCTATAAATCCATTTGAAGTAGAAAAATATAAAATTCATACATATAAAGCGTAACTTCCGAACAGTACGATACAATGCTAACAATGCCAACTCTACAAATTGCAACGGAACTTGAAATTAGTTTCCTGACTTCAATTTCTCCGCTACGCTCGGTCTCTCACTATAAATGTTCAACATTTTTTTTCTATTATAGTATTAACATTACAAGTTGACTAACAGATTAGATAACTATCACAAATATATTTTTTAATTATAGAAGAAATACCATACGGCGATTACCGAAGCCCTTGGACATTTGCAATACCAAAGGAACTGAAGATGCGTTGGACTTATAGAAAGTTGTACGCTTATTGAAATACCCTAAATCGTAGCGGCTTGGAACCATCAGCTAGGACAGACCATTTCACAACGCGGATGCGGAAAGCAGAAAGTTAAACCTTAAAAGTTACACAAAAAAACATGAAATACTCTATTACAAATTAAGCAATAGACTAAAAGACTATTGGCCATCTGATAACGTCATTTATCAATACTATACTTTTACTCTGTCTTTCCTGTATCTTTTTCTAATTGAGAAAGAAATGATAGTCATCGTGTTATGTCACCTTTATATACACTGGCTTTTGCCCGCGACTTCGTCCGCGTGGAACTTCACGTGTCTTTGCTCTTTTGGATTAGAATCGTCTAATACGGTATTTCTAAAAAGTCTCCATAAAGACTTTCATCCCCTATCCCTGTTGTTGTTTGACACCCTTGAGGATAAAATATTAACGAACTTTGAATGGCGTATATATTTATCAGGATATAGCAACCAAAAAAGTTTTCAGCTGTTATCTCTAAAAATAACAATACTTCCATGCTACAGTCGAACCCCCCTTTAAACCCCTTGCAGCCGTTTTTTCGCAACAAAAAGTAGCCTACGTTCTTTCTCAGGCCTTAGGCTATCTACGTACCAACTTTCATTGAAATACTAATGTGAGTTTTAATGTGAAAGCTAGACAGACAGACAGAGCTACTTTCGCATTTATAATATTAGTAAGGATGAAATTTAACGGTAGTGTAATTAAAGGATTTTTGCTTCAATTAGAAATTAAATATGAAAATTTAAATTGTCGTGCACTAATTGGACAGCCCTTCAATGTCGAATTTAATATGCTCCAGCACATTAAATTCGACATTGAAGCTCCAGCTCAGACTGAGTGACGTCATAGCATTAGACAGACATTTAAACTGTACAAGTTTTTACGATATTATCAATACATATACATATAATAAAATAGTGTCTGTTTGTAATATTGAAATAACCGTTTATTACTACAAGTAAATGAATATATATAGTACATACATCAAAATTACATTTTTTTTAAATTTATCTGTCTGTCTGTTTGTTCCGGCTAATCTTTGAAAGAGCTGGACAGATTTTGACGGGACTTTTATTGGCAGGTAGCTGGTGTAATAAGGAGTAACTTAGGCTACTTTTATTTTAGAAAAAAACTTTTACTTTAGAAAAAGAAAGCGCGGACGGAGTCGCAGGCGACAGCTAGTGTATGATAAAATAGTAAAATACTTTATTTATATTACTAATATTATAAATGCGATCTTTTTTGTTACTTAGTTTTATTAACAATAGTTATTTAAGTCTCTTGTTGTGTAACATACTAACCTGATATGGATCTTTGTTTTCCGAAATAAAGATGGATGTTTGTTTAAAGGTATCTCCAGAGCAGCATAACTAACATAATCTGAAAGAACGAATCCGCTTAAACTTACTAGGTTGTTTTTTAAAAATTCCAAACGAATTGAGTCACGAGTAAAGGCTAGTTAATTATAAAAAAATAACTTTGCGAAACATGATTGGTTTCATATTTTACCAAAAGATGGCTTTGTTGTAAAAAATATTCTTATTTTACTAGCTGTCACACGCGACTCCGTCCGCGCGTGCTTTTTCTAAAATAAAAGAATTTGTCTAAAATAAAGGCAGCCTAAGTTATTCCTTATAACAACAGCTACCTGCCAATAAAAGTCCCGTCAAAACGGTCCAGCTATTTCAGAGATTAGCGGCAACAAACAGATAGACAAACAAAATTGTAAAAAATGTTATTTTGGTGTATGTACCGTACATATATTCATATACACTACTTCAATATTTCAAACAGACACTCCAATTTAATTATATGTATAGATTAATATACAACATAATACATTTGTAATGAAACTTTGGTTAATGTATTTCTTATTAAAAAATAGTAATGTAATAGTAAAGTTAATAGTAAATCTGCTTCGATTCACTTATCACTTTGTATGAAGTAACTTAAGCAAGTTAACTGCAGGATAATGCTGTTATTGATTGCTGAAGACAAGGCACATACCCGCGTTACGATACAAGCGACACACGTGAGGTTTTGCATGTCAGTTTTAACTAGACATATTCAGAATACTGATTTTCCTATTACAACTGATTGAATAGGTATATTCGTCATTATTAAGCTATGGTTTGCCAGAAGTTATGCATGTAAGGTAAAATTGTATGCAAAACCTAACGTGTGTTGCTGGTCTACATTAGAGCGATATCGACGTGTTTTCAATTAACTGCTAATCCTTGTATCAATGTGAACTTAGCTTTACTTTGTTTAATTATTTGATACAAAGTATGTTTTGAGGACGAATATGGACGATTCGAAATGGAAAAAGAATGCTTGTGGTAGTTACCACGGGCATTCTTAAGGTCCTCAATTGGTTCGCAGGCTCCGTTCGAGAACTTTGAACCGTTAATCTTACTTATAAATGCGAAAGTTTAGATTGATGTATAGGCGAACGGATGTGAAATTTGACAAAGTTGTAGTATGTAGTCAAGAATACATAGGTTACCACTTTAGATTTTCTTAAAATCCGAGCGGACGAAGTCGCAGGCAATTAGTGTCTTTATAGTTTAAGGAGTAAATTTTTAGAAATAATTTTAGCATAAGAAATAATAAGCTTAATTTTCCTCTTAATCGTTTAGTCACGTTTCGATTGACGGAAATCCTACAGTTCTCTGTGATGAAATTTTCGTTATAATAGATAAGCTATATTGTTTTGGTTAATTTAATGGGTTTAATTTCTTTACCCGGAAATATACAAAACTAGAGTATCTGTGACATCTTTTAAAGAGTTATCAAAACATCCTTAGACCTTGTAAATACGAAACTTCCTATGAAAATAAAAACTAGGATATTATGACGGCATAGAATATCTTTTTTTGTTATTCAGGCGAGCAAATAGAGCCCTGTATTATCCCTAATGTTTACAATTTTATGGTGGTTTTATGGAATTTTGCACAACAATTTCAATTTATCCCTATATATATTATAGCTATCGCAAAAATAATAGTTTCTATAAATAAAATAACTAGTTGTCGCCCACGACACCGTCCGCGTGGAATTAAAATAAAACTTAGAAAACTACGTGTTAGTCCAGATTATGTTCTATATCTATGCTTAATTTCAGTAAGATATGTTGAGCCGTTGCAGAATTACTACGTATCCCATGGAAACCGTTAGTATTTCGGGATCAAAAGTAGCCTAGCCTATGTGTTCTTCCATACTATTCTCTACATCTTAACCAAATTTCCTTGTTATCCGTACAGTACGGTAACAAACATCCATCCTTCTAAACTTCCCATTTATTATATTAATTAGGATTAGGATTGAGATATATATCAAGATAGATTTTATTTCTTAAGAATGTTATTATATTTGTAGCGCCATCTATTAGAAATTTTTAAACCGAATAAGATACGTACATATATACTTTCAAGATTCATACATGTACGAGGAAATCCAATAAAGCAGCTTTACAGAGAGATAATTAAATTATATTTTCTTTCAAAACTAACATAATTCTAGTAACCTTAATTTTTAACTGATTAAATGATTATGCGAATTTATTAAGCGACTAGCTGTTCCCCGCGAATCCGTCCGCGCGTTCTTTTTCTAAAACAAAATATTTTTTCTAAAAGGAACGTAGCCTAAGTTACTCCTTATTACATCAGGTACCTCCCAATAAAAGTGCTAAAATGTGTCAAAATTGGTCTAGGCATTTCAGAGATTAGCCGGAACAAGCAGACAGATAGACAGACAGACAAAAATTGTAAATAGTGTTATTTTGGTGTATATTCCGTATATACTCGTATATTCAGATACATGTAGTAAAAAACGGTTATTTCAATATTACAAACAGACACTCTAATTTTATTATATGTATAGATATATAGATTTAGATAAGTAAATTAATTATAAATTAGTATAAAGCAGTTCATTAATGCGCATATTATCACGAAACAGGAGCACGTAACGTGAGATAGCCGGGGTTAAGCCGTTGGCGTTTTGCCATGCTGTGGCTAGCGACATGGATGTAAAGAATCAATCCGATGTATCAAATAGTATTTTACCACGGTATATTACATAAAAGATATTACTGCAGCCACGTTCAATACCGCCAAAGATCTTCCAAGAAAAAAAACCATGCAGAAGTAGTCAAGAAAAGTAACAGTGGTAGACGTCATGAACAACAATATCTGTGACACGAATTGGCCTGCTCGCCCAGTGAAATACCATGACCACACAGAAGACAGGCTTGAAGTGGAAGTTATTCCATGTTTCCTACGATAAGTGTACGTGCCGGAGGCCTATTTAGTCCTCTTTCGTTTCCCATCCTTTTCTTATATCGAACGGATGGGAAGTGAAAGTGGATTTGGTAGAGGAGGGGACGCTTAGGGGAGATATACTGTTTCTGCACGTCCCCTTTTCCATCGATTAAAGTTAGGTAACGCATTTTCAATTGCGGATGTCTATGAGCAGCGGTCACTTGGCTATTTCGGTGAATCCCGGTGGCCTCTTGTTACAAAGGCGGTTCACATGATAGACAAGAAATTTAGCTCGTTGTATGTTACTGTTAAAGATGTATTAGTTACGTCATCAAAAATCTGTTGGTTTTGACAATGTTGCTAACTCCGCTAGCAATCCAAAGTGGGTTTTATACTCCGACACAAGATATCGCATAGCAATAAGATATCTGAGAAAGATATCTGTCTGTCTCACTAGTAACCTCCGGACTCAGAATTGTGAAAACGTCATATCAGAGTATCTTGTCGAAATTTACCACATTTTTGCTTAAATCTTTCGATTGACTACAAAGTTTTACATAATTTATGTTACTGTAGGATTTCTATTATTTCGCTATTTGGTAAACCAAGTATCATATGAGTTAACGTTATTCTATGTAAAAATAGTCACTTCCAATGGTTTTATTTCTTTGTTGTAGATATATAACGGAGGACGCGGCGTGCTGGTGCTGCGATGCACGCCACGCGTAAATATTTCAGGACCGCGCGCGGACAATCACATTTTTGGTACAACGTGCCTCTGAATTGTGGGAATAAAATTTAAAAATGTATATAAACACAAGCTAGATATATTTTTTTTATATCACCGTTATAGGTAACTAGCTAGACTTAGATGAAATAAGTTAATAGAATAAAAAAAAATGATTATTGAATACAAAATTATTATATTAAAAATGTTTTTTTTAAATGCATAAAATTAAATATCTACTTAATTGAACTATTTGTTATATCTATTCTAGAAAGCGGACATCAATGTTAACAGTGGTAGACCCCCGGTAACAATAACCTCTGTTACACGAATTGGTTCGTCCAAACAGAAGACAGGTATCAAGTGGAAGTACTTCCGTCTTTCGTCTGACGAGGGCGTGTACCTAAGGACTAAAGAGGATTTAACGAAGGAGGAAAACATAGGGAGAAGAAATATTCTCTGTCTGTGCGTGTGCTCCTCTTTCGATTGAAGGTAGGCAACGCATCTGCAATTGCGGATGTCAGCTGTCGCTTCGCTATTTCAGTAATTTCAGGTGGCCGCTCGCTCGTTTGCCAGCTTGTAACAAAAAAAAAATCAAAAAAATGTTTTGATGCATACTCAAAATTTAATTGAATAATGAACATTGTCGTTTTTCAGAATGAATAACAAAAACAAGTATAATAAGAAAATAGCAATAACCGAGGCTCGCCAAGTGCACATTCATTATTTTACAATTTCGAAAAAGAATCTCTGCAAACGGCAACAGTCTAGCAAGTTGTTGTTTATTGTATCGCACGACAAGAGATTGCCTTTGTATACTTGGCAAAGGTTATAATTCGAAAAGTATTTGTCGTAAAAATTAAGAAAAAGGCAAGAAAAATATACACTCTTGTTTTTTGCGTTTGAGTTTGTAACAGTTGATAATTAAATTGTTTTATTTAAATTTTTTCATGACAAATTTATGTAGTTATACATAAGTAGGTAATGATATTACATGTAGATTGCTACACAGGTAGAAGAAGACCGAAGAAAGTTTGGATGGAGATGTGTGAAAGAGGATATGCATAAGAAAGGTGTGAATTCAGATATGACGGCTGATAGAGATATGTGGAAGAGTAGTACATACTGTGCCGACCCTCCGTAGGGACAAGCAGGTTGATGCTGATGATGACAAATCAGTCATCACATTTCGAAGGATTTCGTTTCCAACTCATGCTTTGTTATGTTTTAAATATGTACGCGTGTGGTAAAACATCATTTTTATATATTTATAAGGTGCAAAAGTGCTGCCACCTTAATTCTCTGAAATAACAAAGATCCCTGCCTATTGACAACCGTAGTTGTAGAAGCGTTGTCTGCCTTTGATTGACGGAGAAAGGAGTGCACAGAAAGAGAATACTTTCCTTTCTTCTACGGCCCTTACTCCGCCAAAGCTACCTCCCCTTCCCTTTATATAAAAAGGATGGGAACGGAAAGAGAAATAAAATGACTCCAGCACGTACAGTTATCAGACGAATGCGGAATTGTTTCCACCTAGCACCCGTCTTCTGTGTCGTGGTATAGTTGGTGGGCGAGCCGATCAATTTGAGGCCACAGCTTTTATTGTTGCAGGCGTTTACCAAAGTTGGATAATTTAAAATTAAACCAAAATAATAATTATGCATCTTAGTTTAGTTTAGATTTATTTTAATTTTTTCCAAACCAATTTATTAATTTAGAAACTACTAAATTGTATAACAATGTACTGACTATAATTTTGTTATTGTAGTATTTAAAAAATAAATTAGTCAAAAAAATTACGAATAGTAAACGTAGTAGTAGTACTTAGAACAATTTTATGGTTATTTAAACCATCTTCGCACCAGGCCAATTCAGTCCAGTACCGAGTACTTTACTACCTAAAATACTCTCTACTGTCCAAAAATCTTTCGCACTACAGTCATAGTAAAGTACACAGGTAAGTGATACTTTGCAAGATGAATATCATCGTTTACTAAAGAACTCGACTAAAACGACGTGTTTGGACTTATTTACCAGATGATCGAGGAGGCAATGACACGTGGTGGGGAGCACTACTCGTTAAAAAAACAGAACAAAAATGATCGGCTCCACTAAACGATTTGTTAATCTACTTGACTAAAATTATGTTGTTCGCACATGTTTAGTTACTAAATTATACGCTACTTGACTAAATACTATTCTAGTCCGACCTAGGCTTCAGTGATTGAAGTGATCTTAACTTATCTAACTATATCCTTATTAAGGTACTACTTAAGAAGGCTTTAATGTAGACCGGAGTTAAACATTCTCTGTGGATTGAAATAACTAAAATAATAGAATAATATACAAAGATGTTTGCATACTCTGTGCAAAACTGTCTTGCATATTGGAACAGAATTTTCATGAGCTATGTTCTGTTTAAATATTTGAGCAGTTGGTAAAGTGTGTCGGAGCGTTTTGGAATTTACATCCATTCCGAAGTCAAAGTGTATTAAATTTGCAATTAAGTGTACTTGTTAAGTTATCAAGGTGTTACTATAACTAATATCTATTGCCTTAATTGTATTACAAACATCAAGTAAATGATTAGAAACTGGACCACCTTTTTTACAGTCCTATTTATTATTAAAACAAACAAGTATTTATTTAATCAATTGCAGTTTTAAAAAAGGGAAAGGAATTTCACGATCTATTTTTTTATGCAAGTGGCGAAGAGCTTACCATAGTGAAGCATCGCCTTAATACATTACTAAATGAATTAAATAAGCTTATATGAAGTTATTTCCTTACTGTGATAGATAACAGTGGAAGGGCTCGATTAACATCATCGCACGAATAGGCCGGCTCGCCCAGTGCATTACCACGACCACACAGAAGGCGTTAAGTGCAAGCAATTTCGCGTTTCGTCTGTTGTGTGCTGGAAATCTAATTAGTCATCTTTGCTTTCCCACCTATTTTTTATAAGCAAAGGATGGGGAGGGAAAATGGATTTGGCAGAGGCAGAGAAGCATAGGAAGGGGAATTATTCTATTACTGTGCATCTCCTCCACCGTCAATTAAAGGTAGCGTAACTGCAATTGCGGTGGCGGTACAAATGTCTATAGCGCTTGCTTCGTTATTTTATCTAATTCAGGTGGCTTACTAGTTTGCCACCTAATGCTACAAAAAATCAAACATGTGAGTTTTCACTGCGGAAACACTTTAATTAAAACACATTGTTGTTCTTGTAATGCACGTTGAAATAAAATGGCGATATATTAAAAATGCTTCGGCGGTAAAAACGATGTCCCTCGAAGGTCTGAACGTGAATATGAATAATGACGCAGCATACCGTCGTCACAATAGTACTGTGCACCTGCGCCCCAATTCGTTCACACTGAGCTGTCATAATCTCCACATTCGAGTTTCCATATCCTTCAAGATCTGTATATTTTTCATACACTATTTATCATCTATTAAACATATATCTATTCAGAGCAATGTGTCATTTCAACCTTTTCCGCTTTTTATATTAGGTTTGGAGTTTTCTGATAGTATTTTTAAATAATGTGAATAGACAGATTTAAGGTTCCGCATTTGTCTGCTTAACTTTATACTCGTTTTTACGCACATCTTTTACTTACCACTGCTACTGGCTTGCGGATGTTGATAAAGGTTTTCGCGGAAGATCAGCGCTGGGTACTCCAGTGAAGAGCACCCAGCATACAAAGCTGAGCGAGGACCCTGTCCGATCAACATTGCAACGCCTCTTGTGATTTGTTCCCTTTTTTAATTGTCAATTTATTTATAATAGTATATATGATATGATTACTTTTTTATACATTTTTATTTTTATTAATTGCGTAGTTATTATCGAAAGGATTAAATGTTATATTAATTTGTTTTATTTCATTTTTTTCACCAGGCGTGAAGAGATTTCTTTATTAATCTAATATTAGGAGTCCAGCACGCGCACCTAATGAGTCCTAATTTTAGTTCACTTTATTTTTCCCACTATTTTATTGTAAGGAGATGATAAAATGGGGAAGCGGATTGAGTGGAGGAGGGGGACGTATAGGAAACGAAGTATCCGTCTTCTGTGCGTCTCCTCCGTCTATTAAAAATAGACAACGCATCTGCAATTGTGGATATCTATAGGCAAATGTCGCTTCGGTACTTCGGCGCATCCAATAGGCCGCTTGCTCGTTTTCCACCTTATGTTATAAAAAAAAATGTCTCGCGAGACCGAGCAACTTCAACCGTGCACCCAAGAATGACATTTTGCAAACTCCGCTCAATCGGCGAGCGTACGCTACGGTAATCACGAGGTACGGCGATGCCCCGTGGACTAAAAGTTTAGTAATGAGCGTTAACCTTTAGAACTGTATACATTGAACAGTAATTGTTTTGAAATTTGCACCAATCGATAACGGAATTACACTTCACTATGCATTTACGTACTTATGGCAAAGCTTTTAGCATGTATACACCGTAGGTTTCCACACCCGAAAAACATGCATAAGATCATTTTTACTCTTTTAAGCGATCAGATAATTTTACTTCTTACTTATTGTATTTATACGTTACTTTTACGTTACGTTAATTATAGAGCATACTCTGGAAGAATTCATAGGCTATTTACTAAGTTTTTTTATATTCCGCACAGACGGAATAGCGGGCGAAGGCTAGTGTTTTCTAAAGCTATCTATTTCGGTCTATAAAATCGTTACTATACTTTCCATATTTTTGTATTCGTAACAAAATTGCGTTTCGATTTCTTTCATTTGAAACCAAATATATATCTTTGTTATTGTAAGAAATGGAAAAAATATCTCGGATTTAGTTCAGCTACAATAATTCTCAGTTGTATGAAAAAATAAACACCCTGTAGGCAAATAAAATATTTCGTTTGATCATTCCTCTCTTTGAACGATATAGAATAAACGAGATGTTTATCACAAAGCGCAGCTCCGCAATAAAACACAGACGACACTCGGAATACGATAATCTCCTTTTCTACAATTCTCGCGACATCAAACATTATTTTCAAGTTTGAATGAACTCGTACGTTAAGTGCTCGATAAAAGGCGATGGAGACAAGATAGGAGGCAATTTGCATTCAATTTTAATATTCAAACTCTGTTTATATAAGTAGCAATTATACTCTACTAGCTGTCGCCCGCGACTCTGTCAACTCGGAATTAAAATAAAACTTAGTATTCAATATGTTATTCCAGACTTACTTCGATATCTGTGCTAAATTTTGATAAAATATTTTGAACCGTTGTGGAATTATCAAGTAAATATGTAAATAATAAAAAACTGCTCCCTTGGGAACCGCCACTATTTCCGGGATCAATAGTAGCTTATGTGTCCTTCCAGACTATCCTCTAAATGCATGCTAAATTTAGCATTTTAGGCGACAAACTCTAACAAATGTCCATCCATCCATCTAAACTTTCGCATTTATAATATAAATAAGATTAAGATTATAATCTTAGCTATTTTAATAAATTAGTTAATTTACTATTACTATTAAGTTGATAAATTTAGTAAGGTTATTTATGACTTGAAACCAATTGCCTTTCTTCCGATGTAAATTCAAATATGCCTAAAAATTTACTATACAATGTTACCTCATACTCTCATAACCTACAACCGTGAGCAAAAATAAAGGGTCGGTTAAGAAAGTTTGAATATCTCGGAAGATAAAGACTAACTGAAATAAATTATGCATGGCAGACAATTAAATATCCTTAAAATTAAATAAAATATTATTATAATATTAATATTATTTTAGATGACATATTCTTTTTGTGAAAATGTATTATATATAAATATTTTGTTGTATTAAGGCATGTAAAATTAATAAAATCCTTATTATTAATTTATTTATATTTCATTAAAAAACAAAAACTTAAACGAAAAAGGTATCTTACGTAAACTTGGATAAAACAGTATTTTTCATTAAATTTTTATCTTATTTAGATTTTAGTACTTAGTACGTGGCAACACTAAGTACTAAAATTTAAAGTCTAGGTCTTCTGCCCCCCTAGACAAAGTGGATTCACTCCGAAGCAATTCCGTAACGAAACTCAAAAATGTGTGGTAACGACAACATCTTTTAATAACTCACGTGTTTGATACGTATTTATCCCGTATTTAAATTTTGATATACTTTATCGATTTTACTAGCGATCGCTAATCGTATCACTTTGTCTAAGGGAGCTTTCAAATCATAACGACTTAAAATCGATTGCTAGCTCATTATTATTCTCGGAGATTGCATCAGTGATCATGTTCGACTGCCAATTGCGATGTAACACATTCATTTTGATAGAGAACAGAATGTAAATTAACTAGAGATTTATTCAATTTGCCTTCAAACTTGTTCCGATGTTAGTTTTGGAACTTGTCTGTGATATAAATTCATATAGTACATATAATTTATGGAATATTAAATATATGAAGGTAGTATTACCATATTCATATAGTTGTATGTTTTAATATAAATATAATAATTGAGTAAAATGGCGTAAGAGACGTGGTCAGAACATTGGTGGCGCTTGTCTTTTAATCTGTAGGTACTAGGTTCGAATTCCGCCATGTGATAATGTGTGACGTTTTTACGGTGACGGAAAACTTCACGATGCTGCACATATCGGAGGAGAATGTCAAAGATATATCTGAAGTCAACCAGCAGTGGGCCCCTGAACTTAGGGTAAGCTCCGAGGTCCTTAGTGGGTATGTATTGTGAGATGAAGATGAATCTACGAAATGTCCTAATCAACATGAAAGTAGTAAATTTCACTCAAAGGAAGGCAATCCTTTGAATGAAATTACTTATACTATACTTCAACAAGAATACTTAGAAAACTAGAGCAAAAAGCGAAAGTAAAATACTTAAAAATGAAAAAGATGAAATAACTGTAACTTTATTCATTAAAATAACTAGCTGTCGCCCGCGACTTCGTGCGCGCGGAATTGAAATATAATTAATTTCCTATCTGTTATTCCAGACTATGGTATTTGCTAAATTTCAGTAAGATATGTTGAACCGTTGCCGAATTATCGAGTAAATATGTGAAGAAGAAAAAAGTACGTATCTCTTAGGATCCGAAACTATTTCCAGGATGTAGCTTAGGTGTTCTTGCAGACTATCCTTTACATCTATGCTAAATTTCATAGAGATCCGTAGAGCAGTTTAGGCGACAAACTCTAACAAACATCTATCCATCCATCTAAACTTTCGCATTTATAATATTTATTAGATAAATGTCGGCGCCGCCATCCACGCGGTATTAAAAAAAGCTTAGTAAGTATGCCTATGTTTTCCTCCAGATTATGTTTGTATTTGTACCAAATTTCATTAATATCCGTTGATCCGCTCTGGATATACCTTTAGACAAACACACATCTAAACATTCTAATTTATAATGTTAGTAAGATTGTCATAACAAATGATCAGGTTTTCATATTTAAGGCACCGTTTGATAAATTACAGAGGACTTCTGCACTGACTTGATGAATAGACTCTACGTTTTGTGGCTTGCATACGATAGGAACTGATTGATGTATTGTTTTCTACAGGATTTGGTTTGGTGTTTATCTTACAATTCGATTCCATAATTCCAGTTCAATTTTAATCGGGTTTCTTTAATGGATAGGTAATTATGGTAAAATTATTTTTATTTGGGTAAATCATTTACCAAATTTTATTCAGATCCATGTAGTTCTTACATTACGTGAATGTTATTTAAAAATATATTTTTTATATTACAAGATGGCAAAAAGCAAGTGGCACCTGCAATCGTTGAAATAGCGAAGTGACCGCTGAACATAGACATCCGCAATTGTAGTTGCGTCGCCTGCCTTAAATCGATAGAGGACGAGACGCACTGAAAGTTAATAATGACTCTTGCTATGCGTATCGTCCTCCAAGTTCACTTCCTCTTCCCATCCTTTCCTTGTAAGGTAAGGGTGGGACGGGAATGAGAACTAAAACTTGGCCTCCAGCAACACGCTTATCAGACGAATCGATGCCTGTTTTCTTATTCTATTTTATTCCTTTATGTTACATAGCCATGTGTGTGATAATGAAATGTTTTATACCAGATTTTCTGCTAGAACTCACGTCGATGCTAACAATATTGACAGAGCTTAGCGAGTGAACGATATAAGTCAATTGAAATATATTTTTTACCAAGCTAAGTATATTTTTATTATATACTTAACTTTATTACTACCTCTCGGCAGTACCTCCGTCCGCGAAGAATTAAAAAAAAACTTAGTAGCCGGTAGCACGATATTCCATAGAATGTTATAATCTGTGCCAAATTTCAACGATATCTGTTGAACCGTTCTGGATATCTTGAAACCTTGAAACAAACATCCATCCATATAAACTTTCGCATTTATGATACTATGTAAGATACAACAGTTTTAAATCATATGAAAAAATTATAATCAGATTGACCCTCATAATTTGTTAAAAATTATTTACTCTATGTATATAAACAAAAGTAATTTAATCCATTACATATACAAATCCTTTGCCGAGTACATTTTATGTAAAATGGGAGTCCCTTTACTGGAATAAATCGTATCCCTCATTGAATTGCAAATATCTTTAGCTTTTTTAATTGCCGCAAATCGACGCTGTCCTTCGAATATCTCGAAGAAGCGATGATTGCCCGATTATAGAATATTAACAGTTTTATTTCTTTTATTTGTATTAATAAAAAGAAAAGAAAAGGGTCTTTTAAAAAATGAACTAAAAAGTTATGAACAAGTACTAGCTGTCGCTGTAGTGACTCCGTCTACACGAATTTTAAAATAAAACTTAAACAGTAGCATAGGCTACTGATACATAGGCTAATAACACATAGGTATTATTCCAGACTATCCTCTTCATCTATGCCAAATTTAATCGATATCCGTACCCGCAGCTTAGGCTATAAACTCTAACAAATATCCATCCATCCATCTAAACTTTTGCATTTATAATATTGTATAAATATTAAGATTAATAATACCTTGATACTTTGGATAACGGCACAATGGAAATATTTATTCTCAAAAGAGACTTAAAAAAAAACAATCAGCATGTTACCAAGGAACAATATTTTATATTGATTGGTAAAAAATATTTGACTAGTTAAATTAAGAACGAAACTTCGTGTGTCTTTTATGTTTTTCATCTTGTTTCTGAAATAAATTTTAATTAAAGGAAAATTACTGTTGACTTTTATCAAATCTGAATATTTTACGTTCGTCATGAAATCGTGAAAAAGCGAGCATAAAATATGAGATAATTAAGAAGCTTGGATTTCATATTTTGTATACGTAATAAAAATGTTTCGCAGTGTCGCGAAAAGCGACGTCATTCTTTTTTTTGTTTTTATTTGTATATTTTTAGCCAGTTTGAAGAAAAAGGTTTATAATTTCATTTTTTGAAAAGAGGATTAATATTTTTAGTTTGCGTACAGTCTGGATAGAAAAAAATTCAAACATATTAAGTAGTCTGTGTTCTACCAGACTATGTACTATGTATTTGTGCCAAATTCATCGAGATCCGTTAAGCCATATCGATATACTTTCAAACAAGCATCAATCCATCCATCCATCATTAGATGGATATAAATATTAATTTACATTTATAATGTTAGTAAGATATAATTATCGGAAACTAGTTTCCTAATGCATCCATCGCTCAGGGGATAAGCACTTGACTTGTAATCTTCAGGTCCTGGTCCGAATCCCGGCATGTACTAATGTTTTAGAATTTCAAATGTACATTAACCCAACGTTCTCACGGTGTAGGAAAACATCGTGGTGAAACCTACACATATCGGAGAAGAAATTCAAAGATGTGTGTGAAGCCAACCAATCCGCATTGGCCGGCGTGATTGACAAAGGCCTAGTCAGCCCTAAGTTAAGGTAGAAGATTTTTTTCTCCACATGAAACCTTAATCTTACTTAATCACTACATAGCATAAAACAAAGTCGCTTTCTCTATCTGTATGTCCCCTTGCCTGCTTAAATCTTTAAAACTACGCAACGGATTTTGATGCGGTTTGTTTAATAGATATAGTGATTGAAGAGGAAGGTTTTTATGTATAAAACATTCATTGAGTAGTGGAGAAATACTGTTATTTTTGAAGTTTCTAATGTGATGTCGTAAATAATTACATTTTTTCCGCTTACATTGCAACAAACGCAGGCTGAACCCTACGAGACTTATCAGATTTATACCCGTGCGAAGCCGAAGCGGGCCGCTAGTATTATAAGTGCGAAAGTTTAAATAAATACATTTTATATGAAATTATAGAAAATATCAACGGATTTTCTTGAAATTAAGCACTGATGTAGAACTTAGTTGTGTAGAACAGATTACTATGCTTTTCTTCATAATTTCATGCGGACGAAGTCATGGTAGAAAGCTAGTAACGTAATAACAACAACATATATAATATTATATAACATCGTAACAAGATGTAATGAAAAGCAAATATCAAACTATTATCATAGTTTCCTTCCCCGTACAGCCTGCGTACACATAATGCAATATGTAATTACATTGGCAACGGAAATGGCTTTCAGTGCGGGGATCTCTCTGTGTACAGGCTTGTATACAAACGTACTTAAATATTGCGTATTTTAGTCGGAAATTAAAGGTAAATAGTAAAGTTGTTTGCGTGAAAATAATTTGTACATATTTGATATTATAAAATTTCTGTGTCGTGGCTAAATTATTTTATAACAATTGAAATATTTATCAATATATCTGTGAAAAAGTGCTTAAATTTCATCCTTAAGTAATAATCCATAAGAAAGCCTTATAGTTGGGATACAGAGAACAATTTTTTAAGAATTTTATTCTGATGTCATGTTTCTTTACATTAAACTAGCTTTTGCTCGTGATTATGTTCCAGCAAAATAAGAAAGACACTTAATAGCCTATGTGTTTCCTGCAAACTATATTCTACATCCGTACTAAGTTTCTTTCAAATCCATTGAGTAGTTCTGGAGTAACTTTCAAACTTCCATCCGTCTATACATCTTAACATTTCCTAGAAGTAACATAGCTTTATATGGACCAAATCAAACTCACAATCACAGTTTAAACACTTTAAAAAAATTATGCTATAATATTACTTTTATGTTATCATGATTTAAGTGAGGAAAATCCAGTAGGTTTATTGTATGTGATTGATGTACGCATCAAGTGGCGCTCGATATATCGCCGACAACAATGACAGATTGATACGTGTCACTGGACTCCATAGGACGATATTCACTACCTAATTTTATAGAAAGATTTTCACGACCATTCATGGAAACGACCCTTAAGTGACCTTCGTATAATCGTAAGGATCGTTTATTGGTCTTTCTTTGATTTCACACCATCTTATTGGCATTCCACAACAGTGCAGTTCTCGCGCAACTTTCTGCCTCGCACAGCCGCGTTCAGGTGGTCTGTCCTCGGCGGTGTTTCCAAACCAGTACGACTTCAAGAAGCGAGCCTATCTCTTTCTCAAATGCCGGCAACATATTTGTGGTTTCTCTGGTATTGCAGATATCCAAAGTCATCGTTGATCATCTCGGTGATCGCGCCGTTTTTTTTGTGCCCTTCTCTTATAAAAAAATTGAATCCTTCAGAATTATAAGATTTTACAAAAATTATGAAACTACGCTAAGGAATTGTTAAGTGTTCACATGTTAAATGTAATATTAAAATAAAACACCCGATATATATTTACAGAATTCATATTCACAGTGAACTTGTCAAAATCTTTAAAACGAAGAGACATGACGGGTACGTGAAAATATTTTTGGTTAGAACGTTAACTGGAGAGCTCTCTAAGAGGTATATTTCACCAGTGCCGGTGCAGTCCATTACCCACTCATCGCTCGTTACCTCGAGGCCACTGCGACGTGCATCTATATTCAAAACTTTACTCCACTCCAATTTGTGGATGTTAGGATATTTCGTATATAAAATATAGTAATACGTAAGGTATAACTGCCATAATTAGAGTAGTTTAAAGGTAATTTAAATTATTTATACATACTTCTGTATTAATGTTATAAAGAAGAAAGATTCGATTGTTTGGTTGCATTGAATAGGCTTCATAACCACTAACGATTTGAAAAATCCTTTCACTGTTGGGAAGCTACACTGCTACAAGCTATATTATATTGAATTCTGATTTTTTTAATTCTGCGGACGAAGTTGCGATAGAAGAAGAAGTTACTTATGCTGCGGATAGACATACACTTAGGTAAATTACAACCGTGAGCAAAAATAAAGACAGTTTGAACATCTCTGAAATAAATTGAGCATGATAAACAATTAAGTAGCCTCGAAATTAAATAAAATGCTTTTATTAATTTATTTATATTTCATTAAAAGACATAAAATTAAACCAAAAACTTAACTTTCTTTCTTAACCGACCCTTTATTTTTGCTCACGGCTGTATTTGAAATTCAATGTTTAATTCCAATAGTAATCTTTCACGGTCTTATTCTGTAGGAAAAGCTCAATATCTAAATTTTTGACACAGAAACTGTACAGAAACAGAAATAATACCGCGCTCCAGTTATCTACCATTGTAAAATTCGTTGCAAGTTACTGACAAGTGATACATAATATTTTTGAAAAACATTCATTATTTATATATTATGGACCACGTGTGTTATGGCAATATAAGATACCTGGTCTGTTGTTTTAAACTAGCCTTCGATATAGCCGCTTAAGCTAAAAAGATTAGTGGTATTTAGAACATTTTATGACATGACCTTGTATGTCATGGGCGCCTAATACTTTTTGGTCAAGACTTTATCGTATGTTAGGATTCTTTAAAAAAAAAAGTTTTTTTCTCTTGACGTAACTTTTACAGTTTAAGTTTGTTACAATAGGAAAATTAATGCGTTTGCTTGAGAAACAGTAGTCTGTCTCTCTATTATTACTAATCATTTCTCTACTTAAAATTACATTTCCCTATTTTGCAAACATATTTACAATAGCGGATGTACAACTGAAGGTGGTCACATAACGTTCTGCGTCCCGTTTTCCGTTTGCCTCTTTCCGTAAAAACAAAATACAATCGGCCTCATACAACTCCGTACTTGTATTGTCAGGCAAACAAAGAAGATAAATTAATTTTCCTTCCCCTGCTCTGAATACATTTATAACAAAGGGAAACATTTGCATGGAGCGACACGTTTATAACTCAATGCCAATAGACTGATAAAGTTATTCATCTTAGAATTTATTCAATACGCTCCTGATATCTGAACCATTATATAGTAATATAATATAATAATATTCTATAGAGTGTCGGAGGCTCAGAGGTTGAGAAATAGACTTGTCTGCAGGTCCCGAAATCGTATCTCAATGTAATTTTTTTATTTTCTAATTTTATATACATCTGACATTATTACGGTTAAGAAGAACATCGTTATCCAACCTGCACATATCTGCAAAGAAATTTAAAGATATATGTGAAGTCAACCAACCCGCATTGGACCAGCATGGTTGACTTAGGCCTAGTCACCCCCTGGTCCCCACCCAGTATGAGATGTAGAGGGCGCTTACGGCTTCCCGCACGCAGTAAGAGGCTGCACAAAAAAGGGGCGTCCAGTCGATCCCCCCGGGGTGCGTGATTAATATTTTATAATGTG
>JAAOEG020000009.1:7031621-7062856 GCA_011763625.2 Papilio bianor
TTTCTAAAATAAAAGACTTTTACTCAAATAAACGTAGCCTAAGTAACTCCTTATTACATTACTACCTGCCAATAAAAAACGAACAGACAGACGGACAGACAGACAGAAAAAAAATTAAAAATGACATTTTGGTGTTATGTATCGCATATATTCATTTACATTTAGTAAAAAACGGTTATTTCAATATTTCAAACAGACACTCCAATTTTATTTTATGTATAGATCAAATTATATTATTATTTATTAATATTAGGTAATGCAAATATTGAAATAAAACAATGTAGTAACATTTTGAAAATTATCTTTTATTTTCGTTTTCAATATTTTAATGAAACCGACAATGCCGGTTGTTAAGAAAAACCTTATTTAAACTATTTACAATTTTCTCTATCAACAACTTAAGCTTTATTTTTAATCTATAATTAATTAATAGCTTAAAAAAGAAATATAAAAACGAATAAAACGAGGTATCACATATGTATGGAATTATTTTCCATTAAAGAAATGCTTATATATGAGGATATACCTCATATAATTCACATTACAAAATTAGTGAATACAAATGGTTTTTACAAAAATTATTTGACTCACCATTCTTTGTTCACGGAAATATATTGCAGCAAGTGACAAGCGGAAGCGTTTTTTAAATAATTTCTATTGATACACGCTTGATTGATCGCTGATTTAGAAATACTATGTCCGCTAATTCTATCGCTCAGTACAAGTTTCCAAGACTGTTATCAACCGCTATTGTTATTGTGTAAATGGAGAAAATCAAATAAACACGGAATACCACGTCCCATGGGAGAATATTCCTAGAATAATATGAGAAATATCATTTTAAAAAAATAGCCTAATTATTACTGATTTAGCGACAAAGTTACGGTCTAGTTGTTTAGTTTGTCTGCTCCAGAACCCATCCTGATGCTGACCATGATCCTCAGACACAAGGGACCGACTCGAGAGAGAGAGAGAGAGATTATTCTTTGCATACAGAATGTCGTATATTAGCATATTCCATGTCTTCACAGTTAAATGATTGTAATTATTCAATGAATATAATAAATATTTCGGTAATAATATTTACGTCTTATTTATCGCGTTTGAATAAATAAAATAGTGTGACAAATCATAATATATCTTAATAATATTATAAATGATAAAGTTTACATGGATGGATGTTTGTTAGAGTTTGTAGCCTAAACGTCTGAAAGGATCGCGATGAAATTTGGCATAGATATAGAGGCTAGTCTGGAAGAACACAGGCTACTTTAGATCCTGGAAAGACTTTCAGTTCCCGAGGGATACGTAGATTTTTGTTATTTATATACTTACTAACATATGTTACTTTGTACAGTTATAGAAGAAAGTCTGGAAGAACACATAGGCTACTAAGTTTTTATAAATTCGCGTGAAGTTGCGAGCAACAGCTAGTGTATTTGTAAAATGCGATATATTTTCCAGAATTTAAATCAATATTGCGTATTCAAACATAAAATTTTCAGGCTTTTAGGAAATTTTACTATTTTACTAAATAATTAGTGTAAGTACAAACAATGAACAAAACATATTTGCAAACCAATTTTGTGAAATTTATTACAATGCATACAAAACTAATTGTGTAATGTGAATTCGAATTTCAAAATACTTATTTGTTTCCACATATTATAATAATTAAACAAAGTAAAAAGTTTATCCTATTCATTATTTATTAATCGTTTTTGTAAAAATAACTTTTATTTTATATTCCGTTTGGTGTAGACTAACCCTTACTTATATTATTAACTATGTAAGAGATCAGCCCCCTTAGACAAAGTGCATTCCATAACGAAGATAAAAAATGCCTGGAACTGTCAATGGTAATTTTCCTATACATTTTGACACATTTTGTCGATTCTACTAGCGATATCGCTATTCGAATGTTACATTGTCTACGGGCTCAGATCATTTTTGGAGTAAAGTTGGTGGAAAGTTGACAAAATTACAGTTGTTAATCAGTATTTTGTCCAAATGAAGTCGAAGATTATATAAAACAATTAGTAAATTAAGAATAGGATATAGGTATATGTATGACGTCATAAGCTATGTCACAATAAAACAAATTTCATGATCGTAGTATCCGCACTTCGATCAATACTTTTTAAAAGTCTATTAAACCTCAATAATTGCTGTTAATTACAGTTTACACACAACTATGTAAATATCAACGAATTTATAAAATTGATATATTATTTATATACATTTTTTTTGACTTAGAATTCTTTTTAGTGAGTTGAAGCTAACTTTCTTATTGTTAACTCCCTAGCAGCCTATTCATTCAACTGTTACTATTTTATTTATACTATCATACAATAATATAAAAAACAATATAAATACTTATACAATTAAATATGTCACTGATATAAAAACAATTAATAAAATTTAACAGCAAAACTTAAATAAGGATATGTTTTTTCCAAAGCTTCAAATAAAAATGATTATTCAAAATTGTTCGTTCATCGTTTATGTCAAATTATAAAAAAAAAATCTAAGACTAATGCCTATAAGGAAAATGTTTATTTCAATTAATTTACGAACACTTCACAACCTTTTTAAAACAAATTTAATTATAATACGAATAACTCAAATAACATAACACAATAAGCCGTTTAAATTCATCACTCACACTCGTATAACATTATTATACTATTATTTAATAGTAATATCTTAAGTATTCATTGGAATATTATTAAATTTATTTACAATTATATTACAAACAAACCATAACACAGTTCAAAATTTCATTCCTAACTATAAATTTAATTAAAACTTAGCGAGAGGTTTCAGGTGTTTTCCATGTTTAATATATTATTATTAATTTCACTAATTAAGGTAATTTTGCTAGTGTATCGAAATCAAAACCTACATTCACATATGTGTTCAAACCGTGTTTGAAATGAAAATAGGTCGAATCGTCGAGAATGTACCTAAACTGTTCGCTATATCCAAAGCTTCTAAAAACTTTGAGCATTCTTTGAGAGTCTGTTTTATGTACACTTGGTCTAAAGTTGCGTTGTTTGTCAGAGCGGGGTGTCGCGCGGTGTATGGCGGGGCGCGGGCGCGGGCGCGGGCAGCGGGCGGGGCAGCGTGCGCAGATGCTGTAGTGGGATGCCCGCTCCGCTTGTGCCGCACGCGCCCGCTCCGCGTGGCAATGTACACGCACCGCTAGCGAAGCGCGCCGGTGGCGGAATGCTCGATGGTGCGTTCTAAAAATTTTAAGAGGATTCAGTAAAAGAGGACAGAGTAAAAGCAACATTGATAAAGACAGAATTCTCTATTTTACCCCAAAAAATATAGCATTAACACTGTTTAGTTAAACACATGTTTTAAATCTTTGACCGCCGCTGATTGATACAATGGATGTCAAAGTTATGTCACCACCGATGTATCACCACATTTCTTTTGGTATAAGTATTTAGTTTTTATTGATCAAGGTCGCATTTCGTAAGCCTACGCTTAAAAATGTTTCAATAGCGTATTTTTATAGCATAATTTGTCAAAGATTTACGGCACTAGAGTCCCGGTATTAAGAGGGTTAACTTATGTTTAGGCTAAAATGTATTTGAAACACTGTAAGTTGTTTATGGTAAGGCCCTCGAGATTTATAATAATATTGCCGATCTTTTTAAAACCATGGGTACTTTACAAAAAATAAATGTGACTGATTACATTTATTTTTGTTAATACTCCTAAAATTGTCCATTTTGTAAATATAGTCCTTTAATTAACGAAGACCTTTTTTTAAATTGTTTTCCTCTTGATCCTTTTTTCATTAAATTAGCTTATATGGACATTTCTTGTGTAATTACGTAAAAGTGTAAAGTAATTATTTCTTTGTGCAAGATAAAAGTGAAAGAGTCTATTTTTTATATTTAGCTTCGAAGATAAGTTTAATGCTGTTGAACCTTTAGTAGTTCACCGAAGCCTTCAGGCAAATTATTCCAGAAATATGAATGAGTCTCTCCAATTGTGTAATTTAAAACAAAATAATGGTATAATTTTTCTTGATCGGCATCGGTTACTTATGATTTTTAATAAGACCAAATTTACTTAAAAAAGAAATTGACACATCTTTATTTAAGCGATCTGAAAGAAAATATTGGAAATTTAAACTCTAAACTTTGTCACTTACAGTTCATTTTACAACTAACAGGATTATTAGAGAATGTTATTGTAGGCTATTAATGTTATTAGAAACATAATTCAATCAAAGCAACTATTTTCGAATATTATTACAAAACAATTAAGTTCAAAGGCGAGCCTGAACTCGAACTAATCACAAACAACCATTAGACAAAGAGCCCAACAACAATTATTCATACTATGTAAATCGCTTGCCCTAACTAATGTTATAATCTCAAGCAAGTGATTAATTTAAATTTCGAAATTAGTGAAATCCTTAAAATCAATTAGTCATAACTAAAGTAACGTTTTATTGAATAAGTTACAATCATTAATCTTAAAGCACTCATATTCCAACAACTGACAAACGAATTGTGTTGCATTCATGGAAAGTTATTTACCGTATTATCGTGCATTTGTGGATGCGCTGGTGGGCCCGTCCTGAGTGGACAGTAGGCAGGTATACTCCCTCGTACGCCCGCTACGCTCCCCCGAGGCGCCCTGTTCCCCGGCGGAGGAGAGATTGTTGACACTTGCTGTTGGCGGAAGTAGTCGATCTAAAAAAAATCTCAGAATTAATATCTGTCATCGAGACATTATCATTATTGGTCCTGGCCTTGTCTGTTAGCTACGTCATTGTACAATGAAATTCTATGGCAAATCTACAACTAGTTCCTCAACATTTAAACATACATGGAAATGTATATTTAGATACAAGCTGTCTCCCGCGACTCCGTCCGGGCGTTCTTTTTCTAAAATAAACGCAGCCTATGTTACTCCTTATTGCATTAACTACCTGCCAATAAAAGTCCTGTCAAAATAGGTCCAGCCATTTTAGAGATTAACCGGAACAAACAGACAGACAGACAAAAAATTTTAAAATGTTATCTTGATGTATGTACAGTATATATATTCATGTACATGTAGTAAACAACGTAAAAAACTCAATTTTTTTTATATGTATAAATTTTCTGTGAGTTCTGTGTTATTAACTTCTTTGAAGTTTTACCTGCATATGATCTGTATCAGATGGTATTATATCTGGATTTCTATCATCGCTTTCACTATCATCCTTTTCTCGTAGTTTGTCTGGCGAGGCGGGCTGTGATGTCGGCGGTGGCGCTGAACGAGGCTTCCTCTTGGCACACTTCTGTCGCACTGCTACCATGAAGAGGACCAGTACGATCATAAGCACACCCCCACCGCCTACCGCCGCAGACATCGCGCCGGATATTTGGAAAGCTGTTCTTGGTAAATCTGGTAAGAGTAATGTTTATTAATGTTTATGGATCAGTAAACTTAGAGTTAGATTTTCCAGTGAGCATAAAATGAAATATTCCAGTTGTTTTGCCACACCGACGACTATGACATCAAAATTTGGAAATATTAATCAATGGGTCAGCTTTCTTATGAAATATTGAAAACAACAAATAACGTGAGATTATGCTGTAGAAAATCTAAAAAATGTGATTACCAAAAATTCAGATACAGAGGCAATCTTAGCCCTGGAAATAAATACCAGCTTATATTATAACGTACTTACCTAAACTCTTATCATGTACGTGATGTTTCTCCGGAGGCCGTAAAGTGCTAGCTCTTAGAGGGTACGGATCACCTCGACCCTTGGCATTGTACGCTAGAACAGCGGCCGCATAAGTCTTGCCTGGTTCTAGACCAACAGCTGTGAAGCGTGGCACCGCGCTCGAGACATTTCCTATAATTTCCTGTAATATAAATGTTTATTACTTTCTGTCAATGCTATAAACTTGATGTTAACATTAGACCAAACCTTTGTAATAAACATTTGTTCTATTACCTGTGTTATTATTTCACGGACTTCAAGGAGAAATGACTGTGGTAATCCACCATTGAACCCTTCTGAACAACGAACCCCAAATGAAGTTAATGACGCGTTCACAACTGTGCAGTTGTGCACTTGATCTGGTCGACCTGTAACAAATTTAATAACTTAGGGAATATTTACGTTGTAGTCAAGTTAAATTGTAAATGTTAAAATCTGGTTCGTATAATTATACCCAAAAAGACTCATAGTAAATTCTTCACACAATATTTTATGTTTTCTGTAGTTTCAAGTATGTTTTCTGCTTATTTCCTTAGGAAGTTAAATTAGTACTTACCGGCAGCAATGATATGGTAGACGCAGGGCACGCGCTGCTTGCCGATACGGTTGTGTGCCCAACACAGCAATGTGCCGTAGTCCATCTCGGTGCGCGGCGTGTAGCTGACAGTGGAGCTGGTGCCGGAACGAGACACGTAGCCATCGCTCACCTCGTTGCTGTTCGCCGTGTTGTTGAATGTCCAACGGAACTGTTTACATAATATGAAGTAAGGTAAATGGCGAAGGAAAAGAGTATATCGATGTAATTTGGTAATCGTAATAAAACAAAAGGCGAAGGAATAGTTAATGATATCAAGGCAATAGAAGCTTCTCGAAGCTTTCAAGATATGGTGCTGTCATAGAATGCTACGCATAAGTTGGAGAGAGAAGATTTCCAACGTACGGGTACTCCAGCGTGTCGGCAAGAAACGTGAATAGTTGCAGACCGTCAAAAGAGAAAAGTTGCATATTTGGGCCTTATCTTGCGAAACGAAAGATATGAGCTTCTTCAACTATTAATGATAGATAAAATCGCAGGCAGAAAACGCGTTGGAAGAAAAAGAAAGTCGTGGTTAAGAAACATCCGAGAGTGGACAGCTTTTGCCAGCGTTGAACATCATTTTCGCTTGGCACATGACGGCCAACCTCCAGTAATGGAGAGGTATTAGAAGACGAAGGAGATATCAAGAAGAACTTAAATTTAATTTTAATTAATAGCAAAAAAAATCTTGAATATGTCTAGTTAGTAATACCAGGGCTGGCATGTCAAAGGTGCACGTAACAGAATACGTAATGAGTACTCACGCTGACGTCGGCGGGATTGGCGTCGACGTGACAAGTGATGTGCGCGCGCTCCTGCTTTGCCACGCCATGTACCCTTTGCTGGGAGCTTCGGCACGTCGGGGCATCTAGTGGAACAAAACATAGCTGATATACGATTGAATAATAATAATATATATAGAAAAAAAAAGTTTTATCTTTGTCATATCCAGCCTCTAAAAGACATAGTTTTACATGTTATATTTAGCCAATAGCGAGACCTATATTTGACATATGTTTTTAGAATATCTACGCGCAAAGCGTGTTTCTAAATTTCTGGTACTAAATACACATTTTTACAATAGACCGTAGTTTTTTTGGTTTAATATAAAATTGTTTTTCTAGATGCTTGTCAGAGGGCCTAGCACGAATATTTACTACAGGTGCCTTCATAACGTCATCGACAAAATTGTATAAGATTAGTACAGCGGCCCTATTGTATGATGTTACAAAATCGTGTGTCGAAAATGTTCGTACTTGGTCCTCTGTTTTGTAAATGTAACGTTGCTTACATAATACGTTTAACGTAAATGGCTTGCTCTCTCCATCCCCTTCGGCGTTAAATCCGACGCACGTGTAATTGCCTGCTGTTTTTCTGCCAACGCCTTGTAGAACTAAAGACTGATTCGTTATTATGATTCCATGTCCTACATTATGTACTAGAGATTTACCCTGAAACCAAAAATCTTGGATTATTTATCGTTCACATTCTGGTATTCATAGAAATTCAGAGGAATTCGAAAGAGCATGATGTGAAACAAAATGCTCTTTAAATTTGCAAGTTTTCTTCATCTTTAAGAATTACTTTGCATTAGTTGCATCTTGTAAGATAAATCTGATTCATTGATAGTTATTAGTAATTTGTATTTTAATTTAAAAACGTATTATAACTCACATTATGTCTCCACTCAACTTTGTATACGTAAGGATGCGCCTTGATTATACAGTCAAAATACACGTCTGAACCTTCTTTAATATTCTTCGGATCCAAATTTGTCCCTAATCTTACTGTAGTTTCTGGAACATCTACAAAATCAAAATAAAGTGAGCATCATATGCAAATTTAAATATAATATTTGGATGTAGGAACACTTATTTAATTTGATTGTGTGTATCAAAGTAAATTGCAAAATGAAATTGGAATACCGCAACTCGACGTGGCATGTTAACAAACTAAACAATCACTGGGGTTAACCGGCGAACGTTGCTGTTAAAATTATTTTAGCAACCGGATGCAATGTTTTTATGTACACTACTAATTATTAGTATTTTTGATCGAGCATCGTCTATAGAAAAGGCTGATAAACTTGTAGAAGTAGCTGAGGTTGTTAATACTAATACTCACTTTATAGACCTTGTTACAACTTCACAAAATACGAACAATTCTAAAATTTATAGCTTCTTCGTCTGATAAATCAGTTTCCACAGTTATCATCCCTATCTTAAGCCTCCTAGTTAACCTTTACTCATGTTGTGATATATTTATGTTATGATTATTTTTGTTTCTGTTATTTTACTGTGATTAAATTATCTATAAATTGTATTTTAGTGCTTTATGTAATAAACATTGTGGTCGGAATGTCCAATGTCACGATGAAATGTAGACCATTGTCCGATAGATGGCGTGTGTGCCGAATTAGATCGCGGTGTATAGGACCTCGCGGAATAAGATTCAATAAATTGACTTCGCCTTACTTTACAGAGTTTTTTTTACCAACATAGACTTTTTGAGACTGCTTTACTCCCGGTAATTGTTTTTTTTTGTTCTTTCTGATTTAATGTAGATGAAGGTTTTAGTAGAAAATGAATAAGGATATATTTAACGATACTTGACTAACATTGTATATCTAACAACCAGTCGTCTTCCAACGCAGCGACGGACGGCATCTGAGGATTGGACGCTCGACACGCCAGCTTGGCACCCGCGTCTGATTTCGTCAGTTGCAGCGACACAGTCGACGTCGTTGTGTTTCCATCAGATGACAGCTGTATAAATGAACAATTATTATATGTACAATTAATTATGACTCTATAATATCACTACATAGTATAAAACTAAGTAGCTTTCTCTGTCCAAAATCCCTATGTATGCTCAAATCTTTAAAACTACGCAACGGATTTTGATGCTTTTTATTTAAATAGATAGAGTGATTGAAGAGGAAGGCTTATATGTAAAATAACATACATTAAATAGTGGAGAAATACTGTTATTTTTGAGGTTTCTAATGTGATGTCGTAAATAAATAATTTTTTTCCGCTTATATTGCAACAAATGCAGGCTGAACCCTACGAGATTTATCAGATTTATACACGTGCGAAGCCGGAACGGCTAGTTTAGTATATTTGAAACGTTCTGACATATGAAGAAAAAGATGTAAACAGCTTTTACCCAAGTAATGAAATCGGTACAGTGCATTGAAAAAACATGATTTTATTCAAGGCTTTATAATTAAAGGAATACATTTGAAATTATATTGCGTTATAATTGAAATATTCCAGATTTGCAATAATAAATTTTCTATTAAGTCTTCTTTACTTTATGGGCTTCAATGTTTTTATTATCTCCTTTTTCGGAATGGATCCTCAAGGGCCCAAGACATATATTCTCTCAATTGCCAAATAGATTAAAAGTCGTATTGGTTTTCGTTGGCTTCGCGAGTGAGCATTGTAAAGTGACATTTTATGGAAATTGTAATGGAAGACACATATCAATACGTGTTACGAGTATCTTCACTTATTATTATTGGTCCGATTGCATTTTATTATAAAATATTATTAGCAATTCCTATACCACTGAGGCGACTTTTATAACCTGCCAGTGACACGGGCGCTCTGGTCGTTTTGCTTTTAATCTTTGACAGTATTATTCTATGCGTCACGGCGGGAGATGCGAGAGTAGTTATTATTCATAACCCTACTTTGGTATTTGTATTTTTGTAAACAATATTGGAAGTCTAGTTAACTTTCGCTATTTTACTATTCACCTTTTTAAAATTCATTCATATTTTAATTATCTAACAATATATTATTTCTCTTAAATCATTTGATGTTTCTAAATATACTTCTTATTTGTTATATTAGCAGAGGGAAAGCAATTGATAATTATTCACATAAATGTATTAAACATAAACAGCTGCTTAAATAATGTTAAAATTCCATAAACCACGTATTAAGTAACCTTTAGCCGAAACGATGAAACACAATAACTTCAAAATCAAACAGTTTGAATGCCTCTTCAATTTGACTAATAACTGACGTTAAATTGACGTCAAATTACACCAAACACTGATACCGTGATAATAAATTAAAGAGGCTCTATGAAAGCTTTCAGGTAAATAATAAATTAGGGCAGCCATTGCTCGAGTCTCTAAAGGTTGAATTATATTGAATCGGGCCGCGTTAATATTAATTCCTGGCGCCGAGGATGCTTGCTGATCAACGTATTTAATTAATTCAGGCAGAACAATTTTACTTTCATGAACGAGTTTGCACATACTTTCTTATTATTGAAACTAAAATTAAATTGTGAATATGACAAGCTCCAGTCATCGTCTCTTTGATACAGGCACTAATGGGGTGATAATGAGGTGGCCATTAAAGAAGTTGAGCCGTGACTATAAACAAATAGATTTCAACCAAAGTTACATTACAGCTAGTATAAGCCTTAACATTTTCCCAGCTTATCTGTCCGTTTTAATTTTCTTCTGTACGCCGTCCTTAATATTACAAGCAAGCGTCACCCGCGACAACAAACATTGTCGCCTGAAGCGCTGAACGGAGCTCCCTTACGACCGATTTGAGTCCGCCCCGAGCACTAGCCGAGCCGTTCAATCTACATTTATTACTTTTACGTGCTCTTATTTTAAGTCGACTTCGCGATGTTGTTTCTCATGGTAATGCTGATTAGGAAAGTTGCGATCGTTTGATATCAGATTAGCTTTGCTTTTGTTGATGTAATTAAATTGGTTTAGAAGATAACTTCGACGTGAAGTAGCAACTGTGGTTTGATTTCCTTTGAAATATATACACCAACATTCACAATATAAGTCACGCCTAACCCTAAAGAGGGGTAGGCAGAGACTATGGATCTCCATTTGGCGCGGTCCTGACACACCTCCTTCACTTCTACTACAGTCATACATCCTCATAATCTTAATACCGCTCTTCTTGAGTATCTCATCAATCTGGATGGTACAAGTCCGTCTGGGACAGTCCCCGCAGACATTGCCGTTAAGCCTTGCATTAATTTCCTTTGTTACTCTCAATTCATTTCATTAATCCTTTCAACGTGCCCAAACCATCTAAGCATGCCTTTTTTTAACTCTACTCACAACGTCCTCTTTTAAACCACGTTCTTCCCTTATAGCACTATTTATAATCCTATTCACGGTTAGGTTAAGGTTACTCCTAGTAAACGTGAATAACATTTACCTTAAATCGGGGACTTAGATTACAAATTCAATTTTGTAGAATTTTTACGGAATAAAGTTTGGTGACTATTTTCTCTATGGTGAGAGTAATTTCCAACTAAACGTCGGAATTTCTTTCGATACTATTATTTAACACGCATCGCTCCAGATTCAATTATCATCACCTCAAAGAGATATATAAAGCTGGAACCTGATTTCTAAGATCTACAGAACAGCACTTACTGTTTCCTTAGCGTTGTTTATCCTATGTCCATTCTTCCACCACGTGATAGACGCAGGAGGTCGGGACCCAGAGCTCTGGCAGAGTAAATCGTATCTTCTGCTTGCTGATAGCGGTTGATTTGATCCGAGAATATGTACGCTTAGTGGTGGAACTAAAAGTAATACAATTCATTAAAATAATAATACAAATTGAAGAGCAATTATCCTAATGGTTAAGAGGGCGGGTTTAAGATCAAGTGGCAGAGAGTTCGAATCTCGCCATTCGACTATTATCGCACAAGCGTACAGCTTAGTTGGTATGGTTACAAGAATTATTAGTAAATTAACAATAATCTGCTAATCTGCTCTTCAAAAAGAGAAAAATATATCAAATTAAGGTGATTTAAAACTGAGGAATAATATTGTTATTGAATGAATTTGGGCAAAGATTTTTTTTGCTAAATTGCTGAAATTCGTTACAAAATACAGCCGTGAGCAAAAATAAAGGGTCGGTTAAAAAAGTTTGAATATCTCTGAATATAAAGACACTTGCTAACTGAAAGATGGACCGACGACCTGGTCAAGGTTGCGGGAGTAACCTGGATGCGAATGGCACAGGACCGACTATTGTGGCGATCTTTGGGGGAGGCCTATGCCCAGCAGTGGGCGTCATATGGCTGACAAGAGAGAGAGAGAGAGCGAGAGCTAACTGAAATAAATTGTGCATGGTAGACAATTAAATATCCTTAAATTAAATAAAATAGCTTTATTAGTATATTTATATTTCGTAAAAAAACATAAACTTAAACGAAAAAGGATATCTAACGTAACTTGGATAATGCATTAGTTTTCATAAAATTTTATTTTTATTTTGATTTTAGTACTTATTTTTGTTTCTTGCTAAGTACTAAAATCTAAATAATACACAAATTAATTCAGTTAACTAGCGTTTTTGTTTTCCGAGATATTCAAACTTTCTTTCTAAACCGACCCTTTTTTTGCTCACGGCTGTATATCTTTTAGTGATTATTGAATTAAAAGTGTAGATTATTATACTTAGATCTATTTTAATATCCCTTTTATTGACTTAATTAGCGAAGTTCCAAACAATATACGCATAAATTTGCTGTAACATTTATGTTCTCCTTTAAATAACATTTTCTGGTAAATGGCGAAGTAAGCAAGTATCCTATATTCATAAATCCATAAACGCAAGACATTTACTGCGGTAATAATTTACTTGTCATACGCCTGATTTTAGATTGATGTTCCTGATGCGTAATAAATTTATCTTGATTTGAAATCACTGACGTGGCGTAAAAAATTGCTACAACTGGCAGCTTTTATTGTTTTATTTCTAATATATTTTTGATCTTTTTATTTAATGTAATAATTTTGCTCGATTTAAAAAATTAAGTAGATAAATGTACTCATAATGTGGTTCCCAAATCTTATTTAAAAATGTTTCTATGAAGGAAAATTTTAAGGAGAGAGATTTTAATTTTAAATTGGAATTTTGGTAACATCATATTGTACCGCCTATGGGTGCTATCAAACGTTACAGACAGGTTTCAATTGTATATACGGACAACCGTTTACATTTTGAGTTGGTTATAATATTGTTGAAAATAAAAATAAATACGGCATAGTCGCTAGTGTAGATATATCCTGCAGACGAGTACTCGGGTTAATAAGTATTAAGTAAAATGCTGGATTATAATGCATATATCACTTACAATTCATGTCCAAAGTGAGGGTAGTTTCAATAGGATGTGCTCTAAGATGGTTGGAGGCCCTGCAGGTGAGAGCAGCGCGTACATCAGCCCGTGTGAGCGGGCCCACGTGCAGCACACCGCGGACGTTGCCGCTCGTAAGTGGCACAGCAGGGGTGTCCACTTCGATATCATCCCGGAACCACTTCACCCAAGGACGTGGCCTGCCTAGATACAGAAAAACGTAATTAATAATAACGCAAATGTTGATGTTGGTGTTGGTTTCTGTTCTGGGGGTTTTTTCCGCCTTTTTTGTTGGATTTGGTGGGAACACTGCCCTGTGTATAATTATATAAAATATGTTATATATTATATTATACCTTACCTACCCACCTACCTACCTATATTACCTATATTAAACCTTGTTTGGAAGCTTTATTAACTGTAATGTTGTTTAGTAAATTGAATAAAAATGTTTGAAATTGTAATTTTACTTTAAGTATATAAACGGATTGAATTCTACAGCGTGATTAATGTCGTACCCAATGTAAATAGGTCTGTATTTCTCTTCAATTAAGGTCAAAACGTTACGGAGCTTGAACATCGTATTAGAATTTTGGGTCCATTCCAATAATTTTAAACACCTTCGTAATGGCTAATAACGTTTCGACATCGGCTATTCCATTCGTTCACACCGTAACCCTAACCTAATATGATTTAGGGAGAGCAATAAATTCCTCGCACTGCAGTCGTGTCGACTTTTAATTAATACCCCTAACGTGTTAGACCCATTCCGATGGTAAAAAGCGGACTCTCGTTTACCCTCACACATCGTCCATTCAAAATAAGAATTTAATTTTTTTTCCTATTACTTTTAACTAATTTTGGAATGCTGTTATTAGATTAATTTAAATTTATTTTTTCTGTGAAAGATCTATAATAAGCTTTTATCATCTAAATATTAGTAATTAGCTCTCAATCATTATTAAGTTTAAGCTTACCTCCAGACACGTCGCATTTCAACGTGAATGTGTCCCCTTCTACATATGGGCCGACAATAGCTTGCTTCACATCACCTTTATCGTCCGTTATCACCATTTTACTCGGCGGAACTGTTAAAAAAGAGAAGAGTAACAAATTAGAAACCCTATCCCTTACTGTAATTCACCTCAAGTTATCAAGGCGGTTATAATCCCAACAAACCTAATTACCGATTCATCATTATCATCAATATGCTCTTGTCCCTACGGATGGACAGTATATTCTACTTTTCCTCACATCTCTGTCAGCCTTCGTTATTTTTTTTTTTATATTACAAGGTAGTAAACGAGCAAGCCGCCAACTGTAATTGCTGATATAGCAAAGTGACCGCTGCCCATAGACATCCGCATCTGCAGATGCGTAACCTACCTATAATCAACGTCAGAGGAGACGCAATGGAAGAGAATATTTCCTCTTCCTATATGGCCCCTCCTTCGTCAAATTTACTACCCAATCCCTAAGTTTCCTTATAAAAAAGTGTGGAAAGTGGAAGAGGACCAATATTAGGCCTCCGGGACGCACATTTATCAGACGAAACGCGGAATTGCTTCCACTTGAAGCCTGCCTTCTGTGTTGTTGTGGTTTTGCAACGGGTGAGCCGGCTAATTCGTGCGAAGATGTTAAAGCGGGCTCCACCACTTTTAACTTCTTATGCAAATCCTCTTTCACACAACCTATCCATACTTTTTTCGGTCTTCCTCTACCTTTATAGCCATCATATGCAATGTTATTACTCTTTAATTTATGTGCTCATGATCTCTCCATATAACATGTCCTCGCTAAGCTTTCGTTTCTGATTAAACCACTTTATTCTCAAGAGATGATTCAACTAAATGTATAAATTGTAACATATTTCTATTTTATCTGCGAAGTTATAAAAGTTAATTAACCTTATTAAAGTAGTTTCACCGTAGGTTAACACGGGGTCTGTACGTAAGTAGGAAGTATCGTGTTAACTAACACACGTGGAGTACACTCGAGGGAATGTCCCTTCTCTCACAGATGGTAATAATTATTGATTTCTTTGTCGCGTCTATTAGAATTAATGAAAAGTCAACTGGTAACTTGGATCATGAGTTGAATAGTTTAATCGTGTATTTTAAAATTATTTAGGTTTAGAACTTTCAGAATTTTTATTATTGCTATTTGAAATTAAATGTAACTTTTGCTATTTTTTATGCATACACGTACATACACGGAAATAACATTTTTTACAATTTTTGTGTGTCTGTCTGTGTGTTTGTTCCGGCAAATCTCTAAAATGGCTGGACCGATTTTGACGGGCATTTATTGGCAGGTAGCTGATGTAATAAGGAGTAACTCAGGCTACTCGCTACTTAGGCTTTATTTTAGAAAAAATATTTTATTTTAGAAAACGCACGGACGGAGTCGCGGGCGACAGCTAGTGATATTATAAATGCGAAAGTTTAGTTGCATGGATGTATCGATGGATGTTTGTTAGAGTTTGTAGACTAAACAGTTGAGCGGATCTCGAGTAAATTTGGCATAGATATAGAGAATAGTCTGGAAGAACACATAGACTATTTTTGATCCCATTTTTTTATGACGCACGGACGGAGTTGCGGGCGACAAATAGTTATCTGATAAAATTAAGATTGTAGGAGATTTATAGTTGTATTGTAATCTTAATTTCTTTTACTTTGCATAACTGTGATTAAAATATTATAATTATTTGAATTTGTAATATGCGGCATATAATAAGTGATTAAATATTATACGTGACATGTAGATGTCCTCGGAATAGTGTAATGTATGTCAAAATACTAACATTTCCGTTTTGATTAAATTATACTAGCCACGTATGTAGGCACTATGATGAAGGAAACGTGTAGTGATTTGATATGTTGGCAAGCCGGAGACCGCAAGTGCATTACAATGGACTGCTCTTTGTACCGTCGCCAAGACTCCACAGAGATTGTGGCTCCATCTACATAATCTAATTCAAAACTACTTAGTTTATAGCAAAGGTAAACTAGTCTCCTCACACAGATTTGGATAAATATTTATATAAATTAAAATTGCATTCGGGATATAAAATTATATGTACATTAATAGATCATTTTGTGACTGAATTTTTACTGGATAATTTTATGATTTCGTTACATGAGAGAGATAAAAGATGTAACAGAGGTCTACATCTAGTGACAGAAAGAGATCAGAATATTATTGTTAATGCTGTATTATTGGAAATGTATGTAAATATTGGAAGAATAAAGTTAACGTATAAAATATTTATCTTCGTTTTATTTAATACAAATATTGTCAATTGTTTCGGCCTTCGCCCGGGTTATTATGGATTATTACCGTCAGATTTACCGTCAGTAACTTTATGGATCAACCAGTCGGCCCGCTAAGCGGATTTAGGGCTTGATTTTGCTTCATGTTAATTTTTTTAAAGCTTACACAAAAGCTTTGTACGGATTTTCTGATGTACAAATTTATTTAAAATTTGTCGTTTAGTTATCGTTATCGAATATAAATTCTTAATTTTGATTGAAGAGTGAAATCTCACTAACATTATACATGCGAATTAGATAGAATTTAGATTTATGTATGGGTATTTGTTTGAAGGTTTCTCCAGAACGAAGGATCTCTACCTAATTTGCCACAGATAAAGTAACAAAGACTAAAAAAGGACAAAGACTACCTACTAAGTTTTTTTTTAATTCGGCGTGGATGTAGTTGCGGTTAAAAGCTAGGTTAATAAATACCGAACTATAACATTATTTAACTTGGTGCAAAAGTTTAAGAGTTTCAAGTGAAATTGGAAAAAATACTTTCTGAAACAAAAAAAACAGCTGCTTTCTTGCAGATTTTATTTATTTCGAAGCTGACATTTTGTTTTGTTTTTTGTATTTTAACATCGTGAACCTAACTAATAATGTAACTCTGATAAAGCCATGAGCAAAAATAAAGGGTCGGTTAAGAAAGTTTGAATATCTCGGAAGATAAAGACGCTAGCTAACTGAAAATTGTGCATGATAGACAATTAAATATCCTTATAATAAAATATTTATTAAATTGACTATCAAACACAATTTATTTCAGTTAGATAGAGTTTTCAGTTAGAGAGAGAGCGTCGATGGCTTAGGGGCTAAGCACTTGACTTGCAATCTGCTGGGCCTAGTTTGGATCCCGCCATGTACCAATGTGTTTTTCGATTTTTGAATTTCAGATGTACATTTAACGGACGTTTTTACGGTGAAGGAAAACATCGTGATGCAACCTTCACATATCTGCGAAGAAATTCAAAGATGTGTGTGAGGTCAACCAACCCGCATTGGGCCAGCGTGGTCGACTAAGGCCTAGTCACCCCTAACTTAGGGTAGGCTCCGAGCCCCTCAGTGGGGACGTACAGTGAGCTAATGATGAGATAGAGTTTTTATTTCCAGACTTATTCAAACTTTCTTAAGCGACCCTTTATTTTTGCTCACGAGTGTATTTGCTAAGTATTTGTTCTCGCTTGATAACATTGTGTATATTTTCTACCCTTAATCGGTTTGATCAATTTAAAAAGTAAATTGGATTCGGATTGGGGCCTTTATAAAATTGTAATCTATTCAATTCTATCGGACCTTTTTTATTAATATGATACCTACCGTAGCATCCTTTGTGCTACCAAATTGGTTGTTTTGTGTTTAATGAATAAGATTTAAAAAATTGGACCTTATCTGAGATTGAATGACTTTTGTGAATAAGGAGAAAAAGTATCTGTTATTTTAGAATCTGATATCTAAAAGCCTCAACGTGTTTAACTAATTTTTAAATACATTTGAAAAGATAATTTCATTGTTATATCGTGGATCCTTCAAATTTTTTTCTTAGTCTTAAAAATACTAGAATCTAAGCCGTTAATACGTATTGTATCTCGTATCTATACTTATATTACAAAGAAGAAACATGTGATTGTTTGCATTGCATGAATTCCAAAACTACGGAACCGATTTGAAAAAAATCTTTCAGTGTTGGGAAGTTACTCTATCCCTGTGGGATGTAGGCTTAATTTTTTACATACTGGGCGTACAAAAACATAGACAAAAGCTAGTCGTAAATTTATGTATGTATTCTGAAAATAGATATAATGAGGACCGAGTGAAATAGAAAGACTATTTGTATATATCCAGAATATTAATCTGACATTAGAGGCGCTGTCTAGTTGGGTCCGTGCCAATCTTAAGCGATCTAACATACATGTTACATTCAATATAAAAAAAGTGGATAACCTATATCATAATCTCAGATTGTTACTAGGTTATACTTATGTATGTTAGTGTGGTTACACATAAATAAATTCATGTGTGGTCACTTTTTTAACCCCCTGAGACTTGATTTATTTAATTATTTAAGACATTTAACGTATTTAAAAATGTTAAATTCCAATGACGAGTCATGCTCATCTGTAACTTCAGTTCAGATCGATGACGAGTCTCATTCGTTAAATATAACTTATGGCTTAATATGCTTCGTAATAATATTTTCTAATTTCTCTTAAAATAACTTTGTCTTACCTATAACTGTTAAGTTGACTCTGGAATTTCTTGTTTGCGCCTGTTTGAAGTCAACTCGACATCTGTATATCCCTTGGTCGGATGCTCTAACGCGGTCCACGCCCAGCTCAGCTGGCCTCCGCTCCGGTAAAAAATAAGCTCTCGACGCAAACACACTTTCATCTGACCACCGCTCTGCTACACCGAAGTCACGTTCTCGTGCGTCCACACTGTTAACAAGCAAGCAACAGAGAAATTAGGTAATCTTTTACCTCTTTTCTACTAAAAAGCCTAGTAATGTCTATTTTACCTGTAAATAGGGGTTCCAAGATCTTCTCTGTACCATAAGACGAGCAGTACGGCATCGTCCTCGTCCTGCGTGGCGATGTCGCACGGCAGATACACCGGCTCTCCCGCCACCGCCACTAGTTGGGTCATGGGCACTGCAACAAGGAAAATCTTTTAATGATATATGTGCATATATGTATCAGAAGATCCTTTTGGACTTTTCTAATTAGGGACTTTCTTAAACGTGACCAAGGGTCTTTAGTTTTCTTAAATTAAACTAATGCAATACAAGTAACTACATAGTTTCCTCCAATAATTTTGTATGACTATAAAACACAGATTGTCATGCCTGTTGCTTATTTGTATAAAACAGTTATCTCGTGTTATCATCGTCATCATCAGCTCTTTATGTGTCCCCACTGAGGGGCTTGGAGCCTACCCTAAGTTAGGCCTTAGTCAACCAAGCTGGCCTTATGAGGGTTGATGTCAAATCTTTATAAAATTTGTTTAAAAAACCATAAATAACTTAACTTTTAAGCACGAAAGTGCGCAAACTTTTCATTTTATTGTAATAATATTTATAATCCTGTTTTTAATCTTAGTCGAATGAAGTTTTTGTTAGTAATATTTAAAAAGAATCCCAGGATAAATATTCTTAAAATCCCACAGCGTACACAAGATATAAAACTAACCGCCGCCTACAAACCCACAAACAATACCCTTTCTTTTACAAGTGTTCGTACAATTAAGGTTTTCCCCTTTCAAGAGGTTTGGGCGCTGCGTCAACAAGCCCCCGCCATTATAATGCCGCAGGACTACACAAATATCCTTCAGTTATACTTAACAAAACTTCTTGCAGAATAAAAACCTGTGTTACGGTTATATTAAAACATGCATTTCAAACAAGATTGAACGACTATCGTTATTTTGTGACGTCATCGTTCTCGACGACGTCGCAAATATAACGCCTACCTCATTGACCACGTCATTTTTACTTCACCGCATTCCAAACGCGATCTGTTGATATCTTGCCCATCCGGCAATATTTTGTGATTATTTTATTTTTATCTACGCAATTTAACCAACGGAACGTAAAGTGAAGTGGATTTTGGACATCATCCCTAACAGAGATGAATGAAGAAAACGTTGTCGACATACAATAATAAATAATTGTAATAATTTACATATAATTGTATAAAATAATCATTTTTTTTTTACCAAAAACACTTTCCCATAAAATCCATCAGAATTTAAATTTAAAATGGAAATGTAGATTAATATTCATTAAAATAATTCACAGGAACTGGCCAATGTTCAAAATTATTCGAGAAATTACTTCGCTCCGATTGTGTTAATTATACACAAGTTTATGCAGAAGTTGCCGTGACGTAATTCAATGAGTTGCTCCAATAGACAACTTGTATTTGTCTTACTAAGTGCGTTAAGACAATTTGGATACTTTTGTACATCATCATACCTGCCCATGTCTCTAAGGAGGGTCGGCACAGTATGTACTATTTTTCCACACATCTCTATCAGCCATCTTATCTGAATTCACACCTCTCTTACGCATATCCTCTTTCACACAATTGATCCAAACTTACTTCGGTCTTCCTCTACCTTTATATCCATCCACATTTAATATTATCTTGTGGCGGACCAATAAGCGCCGCAATCCTGAATCGCGCTATCGAAGTTTACAACGTTCGGCGATGTATATACAACATCTGAAATCTACAACAGTGGGCTTCGGCCTGGCCGAGCATACCAACTCGCTCGGTCGGAGATCTCCATTTGGCCTCCCACTCATTCCCACAATCTCTTATTTACGTAATCGTCATCTCTCCGCATAATATGTCCATATCCATACCACGCAAACCTTTTGCTTCTCAATTTCTCTATCATTGGTGCTACTTTCAAACTTCCCCTATTATACTCATTCTTGACCTTATCCTTTCTTGTCACCCCACATATCCATCTAACATACGCATCTCGGCCACATTCAATTTCAACTTTGGTGGCCCAACATTCAGATACGTATAATACATACTTTGTTGCAAACAATCATTATTTTATGAATTTTGCATTAGTACATACAACAATCTCATGCCATGTATGTGTGGGATAAATTGAAACAATGACTTCTCTCTCACTCTTTGCATCGTTTTCTCAATCCTCAAGGTCGCGAATATTTTGAACATGTCTTGTAGGGTTATAAAATTATTTACCAACTAGCCCATATCCGCAAAACAGTCTGCACGGAAACAAACATAACTTAGTAATCAGCCCATGTGTTCTTACAGACTATGTTCTACTACTGAGCCAAATCTGCAGATCCTGGGTTCAAATCCCGCTATGTACCAATGTGTTTTTCGATTTACGAATTTCATATGAACATTTATTCAACATACCTACGGTGAAGAGAAACATCGTGTTGTAACCTGCACATATTGCAGAAGAAATTCAAAGATGTGTGTGTTGACTATGGCCTAGTTACCCCTAATTTAGGGTACGCTTCGAGCCCATTAGTAAGAACTCATAGCGAGGTAATGATGATTATGTACTGGATATATCTTCTAACATTTATCCATGCATCTAGACTATCGTATACATAATATTTCTGATGTAGAAATTGCTAGAAAACATGGAATAAGATAGTTCACTTTTTAATTATCATAATTTTTACTAACAGACCGTATGTTTTTTTTGGTTGTTGACGTTACTATCCGTAGGTCGAGTAATATTTAATTTCATTTGTTATTAAAATTCACACCTGTTCATTTTATGTATCTTTGTCTTTCTTTATCGTAAACTAGCTTTCGCCCGCGACTTTGTCCGCGTGGAATAAAGAAAAACTTAGTAGATTATTATTAATTATTGATATCTGACAAAATTTACTGTTACCAAATTTTCATTCATACTTAACCATATACAATATTACGTTTAGCTGTCATTTGTGTTTTGTTATTCCGTCAGATGCGTTTTAGTATTACTATGTTTTATAGTGACTGACTATATTTTTTATAGACAAACCGTAGAAAATAGCAAAAAAAGAGGGGTAAAAAGTATCCTATGTCCGTTTCCTGGTTCTAAGCTACCTCCCCGCCAATTTTCAGCCAAATCGGTACACCCGATCTTGAGTTATAAATAGTGTAACTAACACGACTTTCTTTTATATATATAGATATATTACAAATAATAGAATAAAAAAAAGAAATTAAAAGGATGATTAGGTAATGTGATATATTTCTAGCACAGTTTACTCATAAAAATTCTGTTAAGCTGTAATTTTCAGAAAGTTGTTATAAAGATTTCAGCGTAATTCCCTAAACGATAAAATATTAGTCGAGTTGTAACAAAGGGTGATTTGATAAGACGGCGTAATGACTGGGATGTAGAAGGATATCGAAACATTGATTGGAAATATTATATCGCAACTAAAGTCGATTACGTATAATCTATATATGTACATATAATATATTTGGAGTGTCTGTTTGTAATATAAAAATAACCGGTTTTTACTATAAGTATACAGTATATACGGTACGGTACATACACCAAAATAACATTTTTTGTCTGTCAGGCTGTCTGTCTGTTTGTTCCGGCAAATCTCTGAAATGGCTGGACTGATTTTGACGGGACGGTAGCTGATGTAATAAAGAGTAACTTAGGTTACGTTTATTTTAGAAAAATATATTTTATTTTAGAAAAAGAACGCGCAGACGGAGACGCGGGCGACAGCTAGTTTGATTATAAGCATACTGAAAAATACGCTGTACTATATTTTAACCAAGAAGGTTTCCTTACATTATAGTTAAAACGGTTGAAAATAAATGAATTTTGCATTTTTTCTCTCCATTTTAATGATAAAAAGACTTTTATGAACTTTATACTTACTTTTACTAGAACCTACGTATGTTAGGACAGTTAGACAACTGTCCTAACATACGTAGGTTCTAGTAAATACAGTCGTGAGCAAAAATAAAGGGTCGGTTAAGAAAGTTTGAATATCCCGGAAGATAAAGACGCTAGCTAATTGAAATTATTTGTGCATGATAGACAATTAAACATACTTAAAACAAAATAAAACATCGTCATTTATTTATTTACATTTCCTTAAAAACATACACTTAAACTAAAAAGGATATCTTACGTAAACTTGGATAATATAGTCCTCAAATATTTTTTTATTATTTTAAGGATAATTTTTTATCACGGCTGTAGTAGTTAGTAAAATTACAATTTTTATTGGAATCACTAAAATCTAGTCATTTGAATATCAAACTCAAAACTTTAAAGGCGTTTCATACTTCATATGTTTCCATTTAAGCCAAGAGTTCAAAACGGTAATATTGAATTCCTCACACAAGCTTATTCGCTGTTCGCATATTCATTTGAGACTAACTTAAACTGGTCGTTGCCAAACCTTTAAACTGCTATCAGCCATTTTCTGCCCGGAATTGGTACAGTTAAAACTTCATTTATAGAGGGAGTTGAGTTACCCCGGTTTGTGATTTGGCAAACTTTATTTCTATTATCTTAATTTAACAAAGAATTTGTTGATTTTAGATTAATTGTAAAAATGAAAACAAATTTCTTTATTTTTCGAGATCGATCATCATCGCATCATCATTAGCTCACCATACAGCCCCATTGAGGGGCTCAGAGTAGACCCTAATTTAGGGGTAACTAGGCCTTAGTCAAAGAAGCTGGCTCAGTGCGGATTAGTTGACTTCACAAATATCTACAAATTTCTTCACCGATATGTGCTGCTTCGCCGACACTCATACCTACGTCTGAGTGTCGATGGCTTAGGGGCTAAGCACTTGACTTGCAATCTGCTGGGCCTAGTTTGAATCCCGCCATGTACCAATGTGTTTTTCGATTTTTGAATTTCAGATGTACATTTAACGGACGTTTTTACGGTGAAGGAAAACATCGTGATGCAACCTTCACATATCTGCGAAGAAATTCAAAGATGTGTGTGAAGTCAACCAACCCGCACTGGGCCAGCGTGGTCGGCTAAGGCCTAGTCACCCCTAACTTGGGGTAGGCTTGAGCCTCTCAGTGGAGACGTATAGTGAGCTGATGATGGTTATGTACTGGTTTCATCGCGATGTTTTCTTTTATTTCGAGATCATTAATATGTACTAAATATCTTGATTACAAGACGTTTATTGTTCAACTAAGTCATGTTTTATAAGCACAGTATGTTTTGTAACAGTGGTAGTAGCCAGCATCTATTGCACGAATAGGTCGGCTCACCCTGTGTAATACCACGATCATAGATGACAGGCGTCAAGTGAAAGTAATTCCTCGTTTCATCCGATTAGTGTGGGGTCAGAGGTTTAATTGTATTCCTCTGTCCCTTCCCACACTTTTCTTATAATGAAAGTATGGAAAGGGCAAGTGGACTCGACAGAGGAGGGGACGCATAAGAAAGGGGTTTATACTCTTTTCGTGTGTCTCCTTCTTCGTCAATTAAAGTTAGGAAACGCATCTGCATTAGCGATTTGTGTACGGGCAGCGGTCGCTTCTCTACTTTAGCGAATTAAGGTGGTCGCTTGCTCGTTTGCAACCTTATCTATTCATAAAATAAAATTGAAGTGTGTTTGTAATATTGCAACATCATTTATTTATATTGCATATATATGCTATATATATATATATATATATATATATATAAATATGTTTGGTATACACATATACAAAAGTTTTTTTTTTACAGTTTTTGTCTTTCCGTCTGCTTATTCCGGCTAATCTCTGAAATGACTGGACCGATTTTGACGGGACTTTTATTGGCAGGTAGCTGGTGTAATAAGGAGTAACTTAGGCTACGTTTATCTTACAAAAATTCTTTTATTTTAGTAAAACATCGCGCGGATGTAGTCGCGGGCGACAGCTAGTATATATAAAAAAAGTTAAGGTAAGTGACTTCAAAATAAAATTCTTTTGCTCTCGCTTCCGGCATTTCGACCTCTTTAATCTTGATGAAATATCCTGCAAAGAAAATGATTACATCGCTTCGTGTACCTTCATATCTCGTACAATATATATAAAGGAGACAGTCGGAGATTTCCCAGCGGACAGTTAACAAGGTCAAACACTAAACTACGCTCGTACGACACGGAAACTCTGAGTTCCTCTGAATGTTAAATAAATAAACATATGATTTACCCCTTTATTTCAGCGAAATGAATAGCTTGTGTATACATTCTGACAAGCTTGGGAGGTCTCAGAACGATAGAGAACTACACATAAATGTACAAACATGAAGAAAATCGAATTCGCACGTAGAATCCATCACTTGTAAAATATTTATCACCAACTGAACGTCGGTGGCTCAGGAGTTAAGCATTTGACTTTTAATCTGCAGGTCTTGGGTTCGAATCCTAATATACTAAAGTATTTATCGATTTTCGGATTACATATATTGTTACGGTTCGTGTGGCCAGTAGTCAGTTGGTCTTATTTTTTATTGTAGTTTTAAATTTTTTGTTATTCAAAAGTAGTGTCGTCATTTGTTTTTATCTATATAATTTATATCTTGGGAAGACAAAAAAAATTAATGACACTCATTTAGAAAAAAATGACTACCGTTAAAAAATAAAACCAACTAAGAAGGTCGACTGCGTACTGGCCACATAACCTCGGGGCCTCATAATTACTGTATAGAAGACAGGCGTGACGTAGAATTAACCTTCAATATTTATGATGAATCGACGACTGTCTTTTGTTTTAATCAAAGCTTTTGTTTGCTTGCAAAGATAGAAAAGAAATAATTAACATATCACTACATAGTATAAAACAAAGTCGCTTTCTCTGTCTGTATGTCCCCTTGACTGCTTTAATCTTTAAAACTACGTAACGGATTTTGATAAGGTTTTTTTTAATAGATAGAGTGATTCAAGGGGAAGGTTATCTATAATAACATCCATAAAAAAAATTAAATCATTATTTTTAAAGTTTCTAATGTGATGTCGCAAATAATTACATTTTATTTCCGCTTACATTGCAACAAACGCAGGCTGAACCCTACGAGATTTATCAGATTTATACCCGTGCGAAGCCGGAGCGGGTCGCTAGTTATCGTATAAATAGATATAAGTTTAGATTCTATCTTTATTCTTTAACATAGGTTACAGTCAAAGATACGAGCAGCCATAAAAGATAGGATAGCGATATAAAGTTAAAACGAATTTCAAAATCTTTTAAAATTCCAATATCCCCGAAAAAAACCCGAATCCTGCCGCAATTTCGGATGAGGGTCCGCAAACTTTCGATATTGTTACAATCAGTTTTATAAAATAAAGCCCTTTTATACCGCGTTAAAGCGAAAGCATGTTATAAAACTTTTATATTTATGACCAAGATTATCAAAAGGAAAAAAATGGAAAAGTTGTGAATGTACTTTTATCCTCACGTAAGTTGAGAATATAAAATTTCCAATACATAATATACGTAATATAAATTAAGTGTATTAGTTTTATAAAAAATAGCACGCTTGTATTTAATACGAGCTGTCGCCCGAGACTCCGTCCGCGCGTACTTCTAAAATAAAAGATTATTTTTGAAAATAAGCGTAGCCTAAGTTACTCCTAATAAGGAGTAGCTTAGGCTATCTTAGCTAAGCTGTAAATGTAATAACATTAGCTACCTGACAAAAATGTCTCGTCAAAACCGGTCCAGCCATTTCAGTGATTAACCGGAACAAACAGACAGAGGGATAAAAATTAAAAAATGTATATTCGTGTATATATCATATATGTGTAGAAAAACGGTTATTTCAATATTACAAACAGACACTCCAATTTTATTATATGTATCTATAGATTAGGTGTGCAGTTTTCTTATCATGTGGTCGAGAGTTCGAATCCCACCATTGGACTATTGTATAAGCCTAGAGGTTAGATTGAATGGTAAAGAAATATTAGTAAACAAACATAATCTGCGAATAATATTATACATATTAAAAAAATCATGGACGTTGTTGGCGACGTAATTGCTGTTTACATTAACGCGTCTCGTGTAACAGTTTGCTAGCCCGCATTGTGTCGGCATCATATATCCCGTACTGCTATAGCGACTGCTAAAGGGGACTATTGAAGAACCTTTGTCAGCCTACGCCGAAAGACGAGGTGTCGTTTGGCGCCCAACAACGGTCAATGTACAGGAACAAAGAACCAAGTACTGGACAACGAACAACGTGGAGAGAGACGCGGTTAACTAGAATAAATACCAATTAATATTTGTAAAAATTGTGCACTTGCATAGGAGCAATAAAGGTGTAACAGTCTCAGCTCAAGAAGAAGCTTTTCATTTAATACAGTCCACTACTGACGTACTTTTGGACAATACATTAATATATGAGTCAGTAACATTTACGATGTCATGCGACAAGAAAGATATGAGGTTCTTCAAATCATAATGGTAGGCAGGCGCAGGCAGAAGACTTGTTGGAAGAAAGAGAAAGTCAAGAAAGTTATTAACATCTGGGAGTGGACAGTTATTGCCGTTCAACATATTCTTCGCTTGGCACACGACTGGGATAGCTTCAATAAGCTGACGGCCAACCTTCAGTAATGGAGACGCATTTGAAAAAGAAGAGGAACAGTTAAGATATTTTTTATTTACCTGACAATCTTAAACAGTCCCTTTAGAAAGTCCCTAAAAGAGATAATCAGGAAGATGACACAAGAGCTAAATATATTATTCTTAATCTTAACAATATTATAAATGCGAAAGATAAGATATATCGGTGGATGTTTGTTAGAGTTTGACACCTAAACGGCTGAACGGATTTCGATTAAATTTGGCATAGATGTTGAGGATAGTCTGGAACAACACATAGGCTACTTTTGATCTCGGAAATAGTTACGGTTCCCGAGGGATATGTAGTGTTTTGTTATTTATATAATTACTCTATAATTCCGCAACGGTTCATATCTTACTAAATTTAGCATAGATATCGGTAATACTCTGGAATAACACATAGGATAATGAGGTCTATTTGAATTCCGCGCGGGTGGAGTCGCGGGCTGCAGCTAGTTATGTCACATATTAAGCATCATATATTGTTGTGATCGTTTAGTATAACTAATAAAAATTATCTTTGATTTAATTCTATTGACTAGCTGTAGCCCGCGACTCTAAACGACGAAATATACATAGCCTAAGTTACTACTTGTTATATCAGCTACCTGCCAATAGAAGTCAAAATCGGTTCAGCCATTTCAGAGATTAGCCTGAACAAACAGATACACAGACAGACAGAGAGATAAAAATTGTAACAAATGTTATTATGGTGTATGTACTGTATATATTTTTATATACATGTAGTAAAAAACGGTTATTTCAATATTACAGACACTACAATGTTATTATATGCTTAGATAAATAATAATAATAAATCTTAAAATTCAGTATAATGTACGGTATCATTTGCTTCAGTGGATAATAAAATTGTAAATCGGAGTATTAGATATAAAGAATAAATAAGCGTAAAGAGTAAAGGAGCACAAGATAAAGCCTTTGTCCCACTGCTCGCTCTGGGAGTTAATTAGCGAAGCCAGAAAGATTTAAAGACGGCCACAAAAGAACTCGAAAGATAATGTTAGAAATAAACGAATTAGAGCATTTCTCTTGTTACGTGCATAGTAGCTACAGAAAATATGACTTGAATTTAATCTTAGTTATAATTTAAAAAAATATTTCTCACTGAATACTCCGACTTCTTTTGGGTAACTAACGCATAATTTTCTATGGATTTTGTGTTTGTATTACGGTTTTGTGCGCATTCCGACCCATTTTTTTAAAGAGACATACGTATTTCTTGCGGCACTGTTCCAACATGAACATTCCATTCCAACGTGAATAAATCGGAAAATAAAAACGCTACCTAATTGAAATAAACTGTGTTTGATAGTCATTTCAATAGACATTTAATTTTATTTTAAGGATATTTAACTTATAGTTAGATATTTGACTTATAGTGTTCCGAGATACTTACTTACAAACTTTCTTAACCGATCCTTTATTTTTGCTCACGGCTATATTTTCATGTCTTCGAGTAAATGATGGAGGATGGAAATGAGGGAGAAATTTTAACTTACTATCATTATAAATGCTTCAAAGTTTTATGTATGGATGGATTTTTGCTATTAATTATCACAAGAACGATTAAACGGATTTCGATGAAAGAGAAGGATGGGAAGAGGAAGTGGACTTCACGGAGGAGAGGACGCATAGGAAGAGAAATTATTTTTTTCAGTGTTTCTGCTCCTCCGTCGATTAAAGGAAGGCAACGCAATTGCGGATGTCCTTGGTAACGGTCACTTCGCTATTTCAATGATTTTAGGTGGCCGCTTCCTCGTTTGCCACCTTGTATTATAAAAAAAAATTCTTACTGATTTAATACATGGTCTAAAAGAAAAAAATTACTACCTATTATTTATTTTTTAAATACCACGCGGACGAAGTCGCAGTTAAAACTAGTTATTGATATTTTCCCTTTTGAGCTTGGAATTTGTATAAGGATATTAATATGATGAACAATTTCCTTGTTACTACCTGTCTTTCCCTTGTGCATAGCTTAATAAAGGGTTAAAGGAATTGGGGTTGATTTATAAGCGGAAGCAATGAGGTTAAATTGCCTCCGCTCATGAAATATTTACTGAAAGCCTGTAGCCTACGAAGATTCCTTTGACGAGCTAAGTGGTTGTAATATTGAATATCTTACCCTCTTATGAAGTTTTTAAAAATTACAATACGTAATTACATATAATTGGACAACAGCTGTTGACCGCAAATTTTTCAGAATGGAATTAAAATTTTCAAATCTAACATTTAATTCAGAACTGTTTAGATCATGTAGACTTAAATTTTAATATAAATTAAAACACTTTCTGTTTTAAATATAAGATGGCAAACGAGCAAACGATCTCCTGAATCCTCCCATCGTAGCGAAGCTACCATGGACGCTTGCATTTGAAGATTCATTGCTTATCTTTAATACCATTCTATCATTATAAGAAAAAGGATGTGAAGATAATGGGGACTAAAATTAGTCCTTTGCCAAAGAAACTCATCGTATAAAATGCGTAATTACTCCACTTGACGCCTGCCTTCTGTGTGGTCGTGGTATTGCAGCGGGCGAGACCGCCATTTCGTGCAGTTGTTATTGATGGATAGATTTAAGAGCTACTAAGATCCATCCATCCAAATATTAGTACAATTATTATTGCACTAAATTAAAAGTAATTATTGGCCACACACTTTGTAATAAAACATTAACAATTTAGTTAGTTATTAAGTGAAAAATGTATCCGATCTCTTTGCCAGACAAGAGGTTCGCATTCTACCAAAGAGATGGCATTCTGGCCACCGAGACATTTGCCTTTTGTAATTAAAAATATATAGGAGAATCGCGCGGGAATTCGAAGTGGGAACATGAAATGTAGAAGAGAGCAGACGGTTAACAAAGATATATCGTCGTCAGTGATTGTGATGAATAGTTGTAAATATGTATATAGTTTGTAATATGAGTGATTAACAAGAAAATAAAAAGTATTTTGGCTGCCGTGCTGTTATTTAGATTGTACATTTAGTATTTAAATGATCAGGTAGGAAGCCCAGTTAATGTCACTACAATCTGTTTAGCTTATCTTGACAATGTTATTACGTCATAAGCCGCAGATGTTACTCCCCTTCTTAGACTCGGGTATTAATAACCAAGATAGCTTTAGACGTTGCCGAGATTGAATAATACACAGGTAATTAAACTTAGTAGCTTATGCTGAAGAATCAGAGTAGCTGGATTGCAATTTCGGTATATCGAATAAACTATTGGAATCTTAAATGGTTTAAAATTTGGTGAGACAATCATCATCATCAGCTCACTATACGTCCCCACTGAGGGGCTCGGAGCCTACCCCAAGTTAGGGGTGACTAGGCCTTA
>JAAOEG020000009.1:7064379-7088990 GCA_011763625.2 Papilio bianor
AACAGTTCCACTCATATGAAGACATCAAAAAATGGCTTGATTCGTGGATAGCCTCAAAAGACGAACACTTCTGGCGTTAAGGTATTCGAGCTCTAGCAGAAAGATGGGAAAAAGTTGTGTCTAACGATGGGTAATACTTTGAATGATTCATTTATAACCATTTTTTATAATAAAGTTATATTTTTATCGAAAAAAAGCGAGAACTTAGTTGCGCACGTTAAAAATTTTAGTAAGATATGTAGATCCGTTGCGAAATTATTGAGGAAATACAAAAATACCAAAAAAAACATATCCCTCGGGAACCGTAACTATTTTCGGAATCAAAAGTAGCCTATGTGTTCTTTCAGACTATCCTCTAAATGTATGCCAAATTTCATCGAGATCCATTCAGCAGTTTAGGCGACAAACTCTAACAAACATCCATCCATCCATTTAAACTTCACATTTATAATAGTTTTAAGATATCAGGATTAATATTAAGATTATGGCAATAAAAAATACAATAAACCTGACTGACTGTCTTAAGACAATGATTTAGACAAGGATTTCGAATCTCAAAATCGATCAGTATTTAGGCTACAGGTCTCAATGACACTAAGAGACATACAAGCCAACAATTTAAACGTGCGAAAAACCTCTTGAGGCTGTATAAAAATTGTCAATGTCTTTTTCACTAATTTGACTTTTACCATATAAGTTATACAATTTAGTTTGGTTTGTACAAACAAGCTTAAGGAACAAAAATATTACATATATCACAACACATCAATCAACACACAAAACGACAACTCCAAAAAGAAATGACATACATTTGTCGCCGTGACATGTTGAAACATGTCTCATCTGTGTTTATGTATATATACAAGACGTAATTCACAAATGTACATAAAGTTCCCTGAGAAAGAACTCGCGAGTGCCTACATTATTTATTTATAAAAACGAGTTGCTCAAGCTTGCTTTTGAATCATTAATGAAGCATCTAAAGTCCTATAAATTAAGAAGATATATGTACACATTATTTTCATTATTTTGAGTATAATGTTCCACACCTTACTTCATTTAATCGACGGAGGAGAAGACGCACTGAAAGAGAATATTTCCTCTTCCTATGCTTATCCTCCACCGACAAGTCCACTTCCTCCTCCCATCCTTTCCTTGTAAGATAAGGGTGGGAAGGGAAAGAAGATTAAAATTAGGCCTCCGGCACGACGGCACTCGTCAGACGAAACGCGGATTACTCGTAGTGTCAACTGTTAACTGTGACTGTCTTCTGTGTAGTCGTGGTATAGTTCCTGGTGAGTCGGCCCATTCGTGCCATGATGTTATAGCGGGCTCTACTACTGTCAAATACACATTTTTTTTGTCACTGACTTGTCACTGTTTGCCTAGTAGAGGCAATTACAGCTTGGCCGGACTTGAGGTGACCGAGCGCAGCGTTTCCCTTAAACCTCGTTTGTTCTTAATACATTTTCAGCAGGTCCTTTGTACATCATCAGCTACACGTCCTGAGGGAGGGAGCCTACCCTAAGTTAGGGGCTATGCCTTAATCAACCACGCCGGCACAGTGCGAGTTGGTGGACTTCACAGATATCTTTGAATTTTCTCGCCGACATGTACAAGATCATGATGTTTTTCTTCGCCGTAAGAACGTCAGATAAACGTATGTATGTATATATGAAATTTGAAATCGAAAAATATATTGGTACATGGCGGTATTCGAACCCAGAACTTGAGGATTATAAGTCAAATGCTTAACCCCTGTGCCACCGACGCCTTTGCTTCGTTCGAAAGTAATAACTGTTTGTTGTTGAATTCTTCTGAAAAACATTTTTATCTTCCCGAATTTAGAATTTAAACGCCTTCTTCAATCATGCAATTTTGAATAAATCTTTTAACACAATACACTGAAAAGGCTATCATGAAAATCGCATTTTTTTACTTATAACTTTACTCGTAGGAGCCATCGATTTGATAAACTCTACTAGAGTTTAAGACAAATCAACTTTGACCTTTCGTTTTCTGATACGGTAAGGTTAGAGCACATTTACTTTGTGCGTATAGAGTGATTTAGAATAGAGACTTTTAAAAAGAAGGGTTACGGATTCAGCTCGAAATCCGATTAAACGTGGATATCGGCTTGAAATCAATTTTATCAAGGTTATCCAAGGTCAATTATATCTTTGTATGCTTTTAGCCGTATATAAAAAAGAAAGTGCTTCACTCCCCATTAGTTTTAGGGCGCAGTTTCATTATTCGATTACTCGGCTGTTATATAGTAAGTGGGGAGTCCCCGCATACAGACTAAAGATTATTGAAAAACGTCGGTATTTAAGGTGGTATAAAAGTCGAAGTTTAAGGTGTATCACATAAGAAGTGCTAGTTTTCACCATCTTGATGGCTGGCAATCCACAACCCTGCGGTTTTCACGATTTTTTTTGCCTCGCACAGCCGCGTTGTGGAATGGTCTGTTCTCGGCAGTGTTTCCAAACTGACTAAGGGTCATTCAAGAAGCGTATAACCTTCTCAAAGGCCGGCAACGCATCTGCAGTTCCCCTTGTATTGCGGATGTCCATGGGCGTCGATGATTACTCGGTGTTCACGCTGCTCGTTTCTCCCTTCTTTTGTAATAAAAAATAAATGCGGGTACTTATGAAAATGATTCTCGAAAATGGTATGCGTGAATAGGAGGAGGAGGACATTTCTTCCACGATGCATGCGGGCGTTAACTACCAATGAAAGTGCACCTTTATATTTCATACGTCAACTTGGCAAGGTATAGTCGTGAAAATCTATGAACCGATGTGGGCTCGGATCCAAACCGAGCTTTCATGGATACTTCACTTAATGTAGTCGTGTTAGAAAGTTAAAGTTTGCTCCACAAGATACTGATTTTTTGGATTCAGTTTACATTTTGTTACGGAGGCCTAATACTAATTGTCTTCCTCTTCCCACCCTTTTCTTATAAGGAAAGGATGGGAAGGGGATGTGGATTTCACAAGAGGAAATATTCTCTTACAGTGCGTCTTCTCCTCCGTCGCTTAAAGGTAGGCAACGCATCTGCAATTGCGGATGTCTATGGGCAGCGGTCACTTCGCTGTTTCAAGTGGCCGCTTGCTCGTTTGCCACATTGTAAACTATTTATTATATTAGATAGAGACTTTTTATAAGGACACAATCAGCATTTATTTTTGAGCGTAATAATATTACAATTTTTTTCGATACGAATACTAGCAATCGTTTCTGTAAAAAAATGTAAATCGGTTCGTTTAGTTTGGCTACGGGTGTAATGCACATAAAATTGGAAATTCCGTGCGATCTTTGGATTGATTCGCACACAATCAAAATGAAATATGTCGGTCAGAATTCAGCGGGAGCTCGATCGACAAAAATCCGTTGCGCGTTTGCCCATTTGGGATTTTATATTCCCGTATTAAATAAGTTACCTTTGATATAGTACATTATATGTAGCTTAGTGTGAAATTCTTATCTAAAATGTATACTAAGTGGTACTCTTAGTGATCCCGTAATGACTGCTTCAGTCATGTTTCTAGTAAAACGTATCATACACATTAAAGATAAACACATATTGATATTTAGTACAGCGCCCTCTGTTATTAAACGCGTGTAATCTTAATTTCTCAATCTTAATCTTAATCTTACCAATTTAAAAATGCGAATGTTAAGATGGATGCTTGTATTGTTTGAGCTTGTAGCCAAAACTGCCGAAGGGATCTCGATGAAATTTTTGCATAGTGGTAGAGGATACTCTCGAAGAACACATAGGCTACTTTTGATACCGGAAATAGATACGGTTCCCATAGGATATATCTTTTTTCTTATTTACATGTTTGATCGATAAGTCCGCAACGGATTAAAAAAATAGAAATTTTCTACAGATATAAAACAAAGTGTGGAATAACACATAGGATACTAATTTTTATTTAGATTTCGCGTGGAGTCGCGGGCGACAGCTAGTTATTAAAAAAAACGTTAAGTTTTTCACAACCCAATCGTGGTAAGAAACCCGTGTTTTACGAACATTACAAACGTTAAGTTTATCTAAATTAAACTTCAAAAATTCTTTTTACGAATAAAGTTCTCTTAAAATCTTCAAGATGTATTATTTCCAGACACATACTAGTCTGCGCTCGAGTCCGTTCACTTGCAAAAAGCCGCAATTTCAAAGCTCTTTCAAGTTAAAGGAGTTTGTTCATACGGAAAATGGATACAAAGCCGGCGTCGTTTTGACAAAATCAACTGGTTTGTTGAAACAAAAAGGTATTACACGACTCGGTGGACGATAACTTTTAGCATCGTCAGTAATCGTAAGAACCTCCTTCTTAGTGTAAGACTGATCGTATGGAAAACTGGCTGATATGAAAACGTCATTCTTTTAAAGGTATCTTTCGGTGTAGCTTGAAAATAAATTGAGTTTTATTACTAGATGTTAGCAAACGAGTTAGCTGCCTGAATTCTTCGAAATAGGGAAGCGACTGCTACTCATAGACACCTGCAATTGTAAATGCGTTGCCTACTTTTAATCAAGGGATGGGCGGCACAGAAAAAAGTAAAATTTCCCTTCTCTATGCGTCCTCTCCTGCGTCTCAAGTCCACTTACCCTTACAAAGAGGATTAAAATCAGGACTCCAGCACACACACTCATCAGACGAAACGCGGAATGACTTCCACTTGACGTCTGTGTACTTTGTGGTCGTGGTATTGCGGTGGTCCGAGTCAACTCGTGCAATATATATTGTAGCGGACGTCTACCACTGTCAAATTACGTTATTTACTTACAATAATAATAAAAATTAAAAAATAGTAAGGTTTGGTACCTATCTGACAAAAATCAACCTTTTCTTTTATTTTAAAACGAACTCAACCGTTACGACATAGCGCTACTTAAAGTCAAATACCATAGATCATTTAAAAACCTTCAATAATCCTGAGGCTTGTGTGATGTAATAAAAATACACAAAATTTTAGAGTGTAACTTTTTTTTTTAATATTTACTTATATAAAATTTAAACGTTAATATCTTTTTCGTTTTTAAAACATCTCAATCGTGTTATGTCCTGAAATGTGTGAACGTGTTGAATAATACGCAGTAAACGGTCCTAGGACTACACGCATCCATAATGGAATTAAACAAGGGACGGGCGCGTATTTGTTGACCGGAATAAATACGCCCAAATATTTATTACCCGCGCCGGGTATTCGCCCTATTTGCGAAGGATTATGTAATAGACAATGTTGCTGTATAGTTTACGTTACATCAAAACGCCTTCTAAAACTTTTTGTTTATATTGTTATTTTTGTAAGTTCATCGTAAGCTCACTATACGCCGCCACCGATGGACTCGAGGCCTACCCTAAGATAGGGATGACTATGCCTTCAACCACGTTGGTACAATGCGGATTGATTGACTTCACACATATCTTTTAATTAATTTTCTGATATGTGCAGGTTGCATAACAATGTTTTCTTTTATCGTAAGATCGTCGTATAAATATACTTATAAAAAATGTGAAAACAGAAATACACATTGGTACATGTAGTGATTCGAAACCAGGACCTGCAGATTACATGTTAAGTGCTTAACCTCTGAGCCACCGACGCTAGAATTGATTTAGTAACTCAAATGGACTCTCGACTACGATGTTATTGAGTAGGTTTTTATCAATCAGATGAAATTACCGTGGGTTACCATTTACTTACATCCATACAAGATAATAAAATTATCTTGTTAATCTCTTTGAAAAACATATAAAAAGATTATATACGTTTTTGAGAAGTGGAACCTCACAGTAACATTTGATAGTAAAGGAAAATAGTATAAAACTAGCTGTCGCCCGCGACTCCGTCCGCGCTTTTTTTTCTAAAATAAAAGTTTTTTATAAAATAAACGTAGCCTAAGTTACCCCTTCAAAAGTTATCACATCAGCTACCTGCCAATAAAAGTCCCTTCAAAATCGGTCCAGCCAATCCAGAGATTAGCCGGTACAAACAGACCGACAGACAGACAAAAATTGTAAAAAAAATTATTTCGGTGTTAGTATCGTATACATGTAGAAAAAAACGGTTATTTCAATATTACAAACAGACACTCCAATTTTATTATAATATATGTACAGATATAGATGTGTACCAAGTATTTGGTGTATCAGATGTCATTATCATCTGCCCTCCCTTCTGTGTCGACCCTACTCACGTGTGGTCACAAGGTTTTAAAATCCTTAATTTTTTAGCTTCATTTTTATGACGTGTATGTTGCTAACCCTACTTAAAAAAAATTAAAAAACATGGTTGTATTAGATGTAATTAATTTATATAATACTAAATCGGATACCATTAAAACTAGAATATCCATACAATTGTATGTTGTTATATTCTCTCGTATTCGTGAAGGCAATCGATATTAAATCCGCCTCAAGTTAGCGGTTTCGTGTATTTATGGCAACGGATACGGCTGCGGTCAGTCATTCGAGTACCTATATTTTGTATACATGGTTCTTTATATTGCTTATAATTCATATTGTTTGGAACAAATTTTGTTCATTTAAAGGATAACATTACAAAATAAGCGATGAATAACAATAATTGTGCTTAAAAGGCACTATCGTTATGTAACTAAAAGAGGTACCATAGATGTAATGCATAGATATATTGTGTCTCTTGCCGAGTATTTCTCAGCCACATGACGCCCACTGCTTGGTATAGGTCTCCACCAAAGATCACCGATGGTCAGTCCTGTGTCACCTTCATTCAGGATATTCCCGCAACCTTGAACAAGTCGTCGGACCATCTTGCGCGAGGCCTAGCAATGCTGCGTTGACCTATTGTATGTCAATTATTTCGTTGATCGGCTTAGAATCATGGATTTATGCTATTTCGTTATCACAATATGCGTCAACGTTATTTTAAAATTGGTACTTTAATTATACTCCGATATTTTGTAAAGGAAAAAGCAAATGTTATTTTAAAGATTTCCACCATTACGTACTATCGGGGAATCTGGCGGTGTGCCACCTTAAAAGCTACAGTCGCTTGATCCTTTCGTACGTACTGAGATGACACGGAACAAACTCTGTCCCTAGGGACAGAGTTTGTTCGAAAGAACAAACGATGTCGAACAAAGAACGTTGTTTCGTCGAAAGGAACAAGATATCTGTAAGTCCAAAACTGCAAAGGGCTCTGTCTGTACATTTTTTTTGCGAACACGCCTTACATTATACAGTAAGTCTGCATTTAACTACCGCATAAATATTAATATTTGCGAGATACATACATTAATATGTATGAAGTAATAAGTATTCGAATACTTGTACGCTCCGTACAGAATTGCTATAATCCAATATTTAAATGTGAATTTAATGTAGAATTTCATTGCAAATCGGTTGAACATTTTCAAAGCATGACTGGATAAACACAATTACACGTGATTTTGGTTTGGTATATAATAGTTATTAATTTAAACCAGTTAGACGCAACTGAATGATATTCTGGATAAAAATAGCCTAAACACCTCACTCTATAAGTTAAGAAGTTTCGACTAGATGAGGTGACAATTTGGTACTGAGAACATATAATCAACATTTGTTTAACATTAGCTTTTGCAAGCGACATCTTCAGAGTGGAATTTGAAAAAAATAGCCTATGTATTTTTTCAGAATATGTTGTTCATTTGTGCCAAATTACAGCGAAATCCGTTGAGCCGTTCTGTAGATAACTTCTAGCAAACATCTAACCATATAAATAGTTGCATTTATAATATTAGAAGCTACTAGCAAAAAATCTCACTATTAGCATTCATGTATTTTTTTTAAACAGTAGAGAGACACAAAAGTCGTTTACCTTAAGTATTAGGCATCGTCTATTTGCTCCTAAATACCTTACCGACCCGAAATACCTTTTGCCAAGAATGTCTTCTCCCCTCAGAATGTTTTCAATCTGGCTTGTGGACATTCCAATAATATTATATCACGTAGAATAAAATTAGCTTAACGTTTTTTACGTATTTTACATCATGTTGGCAAACTGGAGACTACTTTTCAAATGTATGTATGTGGCGTAGCTCCAAATTCCTGATGGTACAAAATTACTTAGCAAAGATATTACTTATTTGAGTTTCGATTCAATATATTTATTGTTAAACCACAACACAAGTTTGGCAGTCAGTGTCATGTCTAATTCATCTTTGTCGCTTCAGGCTTGCTTAACTGGTCGTGGTCATTATGTAAGACCCGCTTGACGAGCCGCCACACTTTCCTTATCTATGTCTTATTGCATTTTGGTGGAAGGGTACGTCCACAGCCGCTCTGATTTGGTCAGTTCATCTCGTAGGCGACCTATACCGTGGTCTGATGCCCTCCGCTTATTCATGTAATACCAAATACAAGATCTCGATGTCATTATGTCTGCAATTCAACTTTAAGTTTAAGTGCCGCTCAGAATTGTTAAATTATCAATAAAGGCATCCTTTCTTATACATATGTATATTTATTTGTTATACTTAAAATATTTAAAGTTAAAGATACATATGTTTATTAATTAAACAAAATTACATTAAAGTTCTTCTTAAGTAAACTTTTTAAGTATCTCTGTGGAAATTATACAATTTTTGGTACAAAATTGTATCTGTAACTTCCAATAGATCAGAATGTTTACGTTGCAGTAAACAAAGAGCTTCACTGACTATTAGCTTTATAGTGATACGTAACGCTCCCAAGCTATATTGAATTCGAAAGCTAACGCCTGGGCTTTGATCTAAACTGACTGCGTAGACCTCGTGTGTCCTAAATCCATTCAGTTATCGCTGCCTCTTCTATAATAGCAGTTAACTGCATAGATTTAGGATAACCATGTTTTAAAATCCTTATTAATCAGATTTGCTAAAATGACTTAAGTACGTCTGCCATTGCCTCTTGATTAAATTTAAAAAGGCAGTAAAATGAACAGTGGTGGACCCCGCTTTAACATATTCGCACGGAAGGGCTGGCTCGTCTACCGCAATACCACGACCATACAAGACAGGCGTGAAATGAAAGCCATTTCGCGTTGCGTCTAACGAGAGTGCGTGCCGGAGGCCTAATTTTAGTGCTCTCCCTCTTTCCAACGGAAAGGATGGAAATGGAAAGAAGATTTGGCGGGGGGTGGAATGCATATTTTTGGGAACTTTTCTCTTTCTGTTCATCCCCTCTGTTGATTAAAGGTAGCCGACACATCTGCAAAGGTGTGATGTCTATGGATAGCGGTCGCTTCGCTAACTTGGTGATATTTACGACACGTGGTGCTATAAAATTAAAACACAAAATAAAAAAGTTTTTAATTTGTCCTGATTATAAGATGTGTAATGATAATATCAATTAAAAAGCCTTAAACATTTATATTTTTTGTACTGAACGCTACTTTTATATGAACACGTAGAAGTAATTTTGTTTTTGCTCCGATACACCTGCGCCATTGCATTTACATAAAAGCTTATGCTAGTTAAAAGTTATTATGCCAACACACGGCTGCTGCCTTATTAAGTTTAATTCTTTTTTACTTGAGATTTTATTAACCATTTGGCTTATTTCCATAAAAAATGAAATTGGAAACACTTAAGAGAATAAATGTTATCAAATTACAGAGTTTTTAATAAATTAGACCTTCGATGGAATAAGGATTAAGCACTCGACTTATAATCTGCAGATCTTGGGTTTCTAACGACGTTCTTACGGTGAAGGAAAACATGGTGATGCAATCTGAACGTATCTGCGACGAAAGTGTGAGAAGTGTGATTTAATAATTCAAAATTGAACGGTGTGAAGTACACCAACCCGTATTTAGCCAGTGTGGATGATTGTCTTACTAATATTATGAATGCGAAAGGTTAGATAATGGATGGATGGATGTTAGTTAGAAGGTATCTTTAGAACAGCATAATAGACGAAGGAATGTGGCATAGATATAGAACACAGTCTGGTAGAACACATAAGGGACTAGTTAAATTTTTGAATCGCAGATGGAATCACTGGTAAATAATAGTAGATTACAGCATACAAAGATTTTAAAATTTTTGGTACACAATGATTGTTGTGAATAGGTTGATATCTGATCATCGTAAACTTAGTAATATTATAAATGCGAAAGTTTAGATGGATAAATGTTTGTTAGAGTTTGTCGCCTAATCTGCTGAACGGATGTCGATAAAATTCAGCATACATGTAGAGGATAGTTTGGAAGAAAACATAGACTACTATTTATCATGGCAATGCTTATGGTTCCCGTGTGATACATTCATTTTTTTTTCAAGTTTACTCGATAAGTCTGCAACGGTTTAACATATGTTATTGAGATTTTGTATAAGTATATATATTGAAGTATATAAGAGAAATGTATTTTGAATACATTATAAAAATTAGGAACAATCTCGTGTTGCTACAAAAATATCATACAATATTTTCGTGCTTTTAAAAGTTGATTCAAACGTTTCGACGTAAAAGCAACACTAATTTCCTGCAACACTCTAAGCTTTGTACATAAAATTCATTCTTTGCACAATTTAACGGCCGAAACCTTGAATTTTTAAAATGCTTTAAAAATCTTCTCTATTTCTTACAAAAGGAACGAAGTAAAGCGGATTGTGTTTCTACATCGATTTTAATATTTTAGTCAAAGACGTATAAAGTACAGATTTGTTCATTGAATCTAGGTAGGTATTCTAAATACAAAGGAACAGATTGTTAATTATTTTTAATGAAGCAAAACGACACTAAAAAAATATTGTTTCATTTAAGTTCGAGTTTTGGTAATTTCAGACAATTGACCCATACTATAACGGAGAGCAATAGAGAGTGAGTTTGCACGAGCGCAACGTTTACCCACTTAAATCCATTCATGCGCCCTGCCAACGTCTCTACGTTGGCTGTATTTCTTGACTGCGAATACTCTTGGCGTCCAATCCGGTAATAATAACGAAGTAACAGCCCGAGTCAAGGTCCCGAGGGAGACCTCAAGCTAAGTTACTCTTAAACGAGGTTTAGGCTAAGCGCCATCCGCGCTCGGCAACCTCAAGCCCGGTGAAGCTGTAAATGCCTCTTCAAGGCAAACAGTGACTATTCAGTCACAAAAAAAAACTCTTGGCGACAGTAAAGACGGATACGACACGAAGGTCATCATCGTCATATTATATTGCAATACACACATTAATAAGACACAGAATTGACTAATATTAATGGTAGATTGAACTGTTTGTTTCTAATATACTGTATGTATCTCTATTAGATAACTCATATCTACTTAGTCGTTTCTCCTTGGATGTTACAATTCGCTTGCCGTGCCGCCCAAGGTGTGTTCTCACTCACAGAACTTATAAAGCCAATTTGTTCCACCATTCCCTAGTTCCGAAGCCGTGCAGACAGCTGCAGTATTTTGTAAATAGCGATAGCTCCATCGACATATTCCATGATAAATTGCTAGTGTTTAAGTAAAAAATCGAAGGGTATTGAATCCTAGTTCAGTCGCAGAAGTCTTATATTTTATTTTGTTTTGCAATGTTATGTCATACACTTTTTTATTTTAGTCCTTAATTAAGTCTAGTTTAAACATTTATTTACTTAAATTAATTCGATTTTGTACTTTAATACTGTTTTGATAAGTTTCTTTTTTTATATAGTTTTAGTATTGCTAGATTGTTTACCCATTAATATATAATATATTATAATATCTAATATATAAAATTCTCCTGTCACAGTGTTAGTTACCATACTCCTCCGAAACGGCTTGACCGATTTTTATGAAATTTTATATGCATATTCAGTAGGTCTGAGAATCGGACAACATCTATTTTTCATCCCCCTAAATGTTAAAGTTAGTCCACCCCTATTTTATTTTTTTATTTTTAGATAATTTTAATTTTTTTTTATGATACAATATTAGAAAGTACATACAATCCTGAATTTTCAACCCTCTACGATAATAATATACATAGTAGTATGTATTTTTGTTGATGACCCAAATAAATAAATAATTTCACAATTGTAGTACTTGAAATATTGAATATAATGAAGATAATATTTGTACACTTTAATTAATTTATAGTATAAATGGCTCAATATTGAAAATGTCAGTAACACTATTGGCTGTTGCCAATTCCACTGCCACTGGAGTGAGGCAGGAATATCGAGGCGCCTTTTGACGGATGGGAATGAATGTAAATTTATGTAATTTCACGTAACAAAGTCTTAATTATACTGTTTAAACTTTCGTAAGACATTATTGTAAAAAAATTAAAACGGCTAACTCACGTATATTCAATCCAGTGTGGGCACAGACTAGCTACGAGCCCATCGGAAGTCCTTCTTCAAGGTAAGTGGGACTGGTATTATTTAGCGGCCTCTCTCTAACTGCCGTTTTTATTTTGTTAAAGTACTCTCAAGTAAATTGTTGTAAAGCTTTTGGATTACTTATTTCAGACTAACCTTGAGACAACTTGTAATCATTACTCATAAACCCATTGTTCTGTAAGGTTTTTCACATTAAATAGGCAGACTTTCATTTTGTATATTTAATTACTTTTTTAATTCTTTAATTTTATTTTCCGTCCAAATATGATGTTGGGATCTTCAAAAGTAGAGTGAATAGGTACTTACTAGGCTTGCGTGTACCATCTTTCGACCAAATCTTCACTAACACCAGGTGGGATCAAGCGCTGGCTTATCAAATGTAACTTAAAAATACAATAATATTTTACAAAATTTTATTATACAAGTTGGTTTAATCTTGAACAGAACCATCGATAAAAGAAGAGGTTGTTTGCATTTTTCGTGAAACGATATCCCAGGGAGACATTTCTTATTGTTTATTTCACGTAACTGCTATAATTCAACTTTAGTTGGCACAACCGCAAAGCATAAAACTGGTAGTATTATACGTGTACAAAACAGATGAATGTAATATATTTATTTTGGGTACATGATAAGTAGGTGATCTTATTATAAATAGTAACTACGCACTGAGTGTCTATACATTAGTAATGGTATTATATAATATATTTTTCATACTAATCCGTAAGACTCACCTTTGAAGACTGTAAGCTCGGAAATACACATTTATTTAATAAAGGTATTATTAAATTTTAGTTAATTTACTAACATTTATTTTTACCATTCCAAGTGAGCTCTAGGCTTGTCCAATACGGTAATAATGACGAAGTAACGGCCCGAGCCGAGGTTTCTGAGGGAGCCCTCGAGCTTAGTTACTCTTAAACGAGGTTTAAGCTAAGCACCATCTGCGCTCGGCCACCTTAAGCCCGGTGAAGCTGTAAATGCCTCTTCAAGGCAAACAGTCACATAAAAATCCATGATTGTGCTAGGATATACTTTCCAATAATGGTGGTATTCGAATTCTCGACTATGATCGGAAATCCGTACCCTTAACCATTTGGCTTTTGCCTCGTTTTAATTATTCAAATTATATTCAAATGTAATTTGAAATAACAGAACAACCTCACAGCACTTATCCGTTCATTTACAAATGGATTTAATGATTTGGAAAACGAACTTTTGTTGGTATACAATCCATTACTAATTCAAAGACGTTTCTTTAAACATTTAAAAAAACCTTTACAGGAAAACGTCACATTACTACTTAAATAAATGTCTTAAAAGGAAGTATATTTTAAGTTTAAAAAGATATGAAGGTTCTAGTGACAGCAATGAATACTTTGTTTAAAATAAATATCCAATAAAAAAACAGCGCTTAACCTTCCTTAATATTATGAATGAGAACATTTAGAAGCCCGGATGGATGTATGGATGTTTATTTGAAGGTATCTCCAGAATAGCTCAACGGATCGCGATGAAAAAGACATAGGCTACTTACTTAGTTTTTTTTTGTAATTCCGCGCAAACGTTTTCGCGCGAAAAAGCTAATTCGCACTAAATTAAATAACTTGACTGGAAAATACTGCGAAACTAAGGCGAAACCGATTTCGTTTCGTATACTGCACATAGCCATAGTAAAACTGGATAACCGACTGGACAGCATTTTGTTTTGCTTTTTTACCGTATACAATTTGGTACTGACAAGATAAACACATTGTTTATTAAAGACGAAACAAAACAAAACATTTTCTGGATAAATAAATTCGTAAATGTAACCAAATATAGAGCTAAGAACTTTCGTGCATAATGTATGGGCTTCCGTTTCCTTGAGGAATAACTTAGGAAGTCGGGAAGCTTAAAATATTTTTAAAGGTTTCTTTTCGATGTAAAAGATATTTTTTTATTTCAGTGTTAAGTCGTACTACATTTTACGTAATTTTGAGCGGCTTATTATGAAATTTATATTTAACTAGCTATCCCCCACGACTCCGGCTGCGCGTTCTTTTTCTAAAATAAAAGATTTTTTCTAAAATAAACGTAGCCTAAGTTACTTATAACATCAGCTACCTGCCAATAAAAATCGGTCCAGCCATTTCAGAGATTAGCCGGAACAAACAGACAGACAGGCAAAAATGTAAATAATGTTTGGTGTATGTACCGTATGTATATTCGTACACATGTAGTATAAAACGGATATTTTAATATTACAATCAGACACACCAATTTTGTTATATGTATAGATAAAAAGAAAAAGGCGAAGGATTTATTTTATTTTTCGTTCATTTAAAAAAAGTCACATCTTTCAGTCCATAACTTTCACCAGACAAAAAATCCAATTTGAAAGCTCTCGACTTAAGCAGGGGTTTGTTCGTACGGAAAATAGATACAAGGCAGGTATCTTGTGACGAGAAGAATTGATTTTGCGGATGAAACAAAGGATATTACACGATTCGATGGACAACAAATCTTACCTCGCAGGATGATTTTGAAAGAATTATCCACTCTCCGAAGCGTTAGTGACTCGGAAAAACTTTTATTAAGCGAAAAGAGGGTTTCGCCGCTGAAAATATTAAAATATTTTATGAGGAAAAAGTGTAGACCGTATTTTATGAAAGGTAAAATCTGTAAAACCCTTTGATATTTAAGAGTAACAGAGATTATGGATTTCCATCTCATTTACAAAGAATATTATCAATTCTTTGTTTATTTTCTCAATAATTATAGCTTCAGTATAACGTCTAAAAAGTGTAAATAACACAACATAATTTTTCGGGAGCCATGAAAAACTTTCTCTTATTAAAACAGTTGTAAATATCCCTCAAGCTGAGAGAGAGAAAGAATAGTGGTAGACTCCGCTTTAACATCTTCGCATGATTGGGCCGGCTCGCCCGGTGTAATACCACGACCACACATAAGACAGGCGTGAAGTGGAAGGTATTCCGCGTTTCGTCTGATGAGTGTGGTGCCGGAGGCCTAAAAAACTTTTAAATCTTTCAAATTCCGAAACGTTGTCAGGATTATACATACCCCCAATTAAGGTAAGCATATTTATAGCGGATTTGGGCTTTTGTAGGTTTTAAATTGTACTTGATATGAACGAACTGATTTTTTCTATAAAATGGGGTCAATATTATTCGATTGTTTAAGGAATTAAGTGCCGTTAATACCAGGAATTCATAAAAATGGTTAGTTATGTAGTTTTTACAAAAATCTCCTACAATTATAAAAGCACATACGACCCTCGTGTGTTTAATTATAACAATGTTTACATGTTGTCGTTTGTCATTCGTAATCCCGCAGTCACCTGAGCTCCGGATAACCCGGCTAAATCGAATGTAATGCCACTTCATCCGGCGACAACGTGCACTTGCGACTCCCTACTTTGATAAGATTAAATCCGTATATGATACTACAACCAAAATGTTATATACTCAAGAGATTTGAAATACTAACAGTAAAGTTTAAACCACATTGTTGTACTGTTAAATAGAGTTATGGATTAATCTGTACTAATATTAGCTTTCGCCTGCGACTTTGTCCGCGGGAAATAAAGAGAAATTTCGTAGATGATTACTGATTATTATTGATTTCTGACAAAATTTACTGTTATCAAATTTTCATTAATACTTAATCATATACAATATTACGTTTAGCTGTCATTTGTGTTTTGTTATTCCGTCAGATGCGTTTTTGTAATATCACGTTTTATAGAGACTGACTATATTAATTTTTGACAAAACCGTAGAAAAAAAAGTGGGGTAAAAACTATTCTATGTCCGTCTCCAGGCTTAAAGCTACCTCTAAACCAATTTTTAGCTAAATCGGTACAGCCGTTCTTGAATTATAAATAGTGTAACTAACACGACTTTCTTTTATATATTATATAATATACATATAGATTAAGAAGAGGTAAGATTTGATTGCTTGTTTGCATTGAATATTCCCAAAACCATAGAATCAATTTGAAGAATTTTTTCAATGTTCTGAAGGTACACTATCCCCGGTTGCTGTAGACTATCTTTTTATTTTTCGGATGTAATCTATGCTGTTACTATTGCAATACTTTGACCTTAAACTATACTGGACTATAGATGAATAATGCACTACGACCATCAGCAAGAGGGGCTTATCACTAAACTTGTCAGGCATTTATAATAATAATAATATATTATATATTTCAGACAAAACATCCATTTATTGTTAGTTAATTTACTTACGAATTATATATATATATATAATTATTAATAATTTATTTATTGTTAGTTAATTTATTTGAGTGTGTCACATTGCTATCAATATCTCCTTATATAATATAAAGCAATAAGGCTGCAGTATCCATTTGTTATACTGCAATATCTTTGCATTTTGAGAACACCGAAAATTAGGGCGACATCACGTGGTATAAGGTATCGCGTGGTATAAGGCATAAGGTCGCGCGTATAATATTTATCTAAATGTTTAATGTCATCCATTGGATTATTAACTATTTTTTAAGACGCAATGATGACGAAATTACGTATGCATTTGCGGATGTCTATGGATAGCGGTCTTATCGCCATCTCAGCGATTTCAGGTGACCGCTTGCTTGTTTGCCATACAATATAAAAAAAGTAAAAGTTTTCGACATTAAAAGCAGACATTTAGTACTGAAATTGCTGTACTAGAGATGTGATTAGATAAAATCTACATTAAAGAACTTCCTTAGTGAAGACTTAATGGTTCTGAGTACGCTATAGCAATAGTTTGTCGATGATTATTTATGTTTATAGTTTCCAATAAAGATAGCACACATATCTTTATAGAGTAGATTATGAAATAATCATAAGAGCTGTGTATATTGGTTACAATTCCTTAGAGGAAACGGATACCCATACATTATGGGGGAAACGTTGGTGTATATTTGTGCTAAAATATAAGCATTACGCTTTATGGGCCTGACCGAAAGGTTTTCTTTGTTATATTACTATCGCAGAAAAGATATTTATTACAATACTAGATGGCGCCCGCGACTCTGGCCGCGCTATAAAAAATATTTGTTTAATATCTTATGTGTACCAGACTATATTTTCAATATTAAAATATCAGCGACTGACGTTCTAAGGAAATCTTCAAAGAAACATGCATCCATCCATGCACGTGAACATTTGTATTTATATTAATAAGATTGAATGATGATTGATAAAAAAATAATACGCTTTAGGACTTGTTATATAGAAATTCTTCAATTAGAAGTAATTTACAGTGATATTTTAAAGAAATTATCTAAAGATATTATTATATTATTTTGAACTTTAGAAGCTTTAGGTTAAATGCTTTTTAATTCGATTTAAAGTCGTTTTTAATTGGTTTGTAATCGAGCTTTAAAATTAATAGCACAAAGCATACATACATGATGATCATTAATCTGTTATAAATAAGTCAAATGTTAAGCTCTACCCACACTTTACAAACGGTTCAATTAAAAATATTTTCAGACCGACACAACGGCACGTAATTCGGTTTTCGATTTCCATGATTCCAATTTCAGTGTTTCGAATGTACAATCGGATTAAATTGTGCAATTAAAAAATAACTCCCGAAACAGTTAAGAGTCATGTGTTTATATTCTGTATATTAGTTTTGTTTTACGAGAGATTGCTTGGTTGAGACAAAAGAAAAGTTTGTGGGATGTTTACTTGCTTTCAAACTTGGAACACGCCCGCATAACCCGACGAACACAGTTACAAACAAACTTATCAACAGTTGTATTATATTAAAATTTAATTTAACGTATTATTCGAAACACATATGTTGATCCTTCGAGCCGGATTAGAAATATTAATTGAATTGAATCTAAAAGCTGATTACTAATAAATTAATAGAAAAAAACAGTGTTTTAATTTCTTATATCATTATCTTAACTAGTTAAAGTATAAATAAACTAATCAAATTTAATTTTAAAAGCAGTAGTTCATTAAATTTGTAGCAACTCGATGCAGAAATGTCGCGGCCACTCGAGACGTCGCTTTGCGCGCTCTTTATATATTTATTTGTTCACTGTGTCTCTTAAGCTGGGTTTTCGCTGAATATTATAATAATTTAACAAGAAAACATTCGTTCGCTAGATAAATGGAGACGTGAGAACCAAATGGAGGAATTAGGAGGAAAAAACCTCTCTGGTTACACTAGAAGTTCATCTTTTTAATATTATGAATGCGAAAGTTTAGATGGAAGGATGGAGGGATGTTTGTAAGAGTTTGTCGCCTAAACTGCACAACGGATCTCGATGAAATTTCGTAAATATGTAGAGGACAGTCTGGTAGAACACATAGAATACTTATGATACCGGAAATATTTACTGTTCACGTGGGACACGTTTATTTTATTTTATCTTGTTTACTCGATAATTCCGCAACAGTTCAACATATCTTATTGAAATTTGGCTCAGATATAAAACTAAATCTGGAATATCAAATAGGATAATATGTTTTATTTGAATTTCATGCAAACGGAGTCGTGGGTGACAGCTAGTATTTAATATTCTAAAGATTTTTCTTCCTGAAAATTAAGTAAATATGCGAAAGTTATTACGTTTACATTCCAACTTTTAACATAGAAGGTGTTGTAGATAGAAAAGATGACTAAAAAATTAGAAACCTAATTGCTAGGTACTTTTTTCACTCTGTGAAAAATCGACAGATTCATAAGATAACGCGATACTCTGCGTCGAAATGAAATTGTATTTAGAAATGAGAAAATTCTGAATTATGTCTTTAAAGACTTCGGGTTAATGACTGTGATAGCCAACACTGTAAAAAATAATTATCATTTACGATTTAATATTGGACCTCATATATATATATGAGGACCTCATATTACATATGTATATATGCTACAGCTACAGCTCACTATACGTCTTCATTGAGGGGCTCGGAGCATACCCAATGTTAGGGATGACTTGACCTTAGTGAACGAAGCTGGCGCAGTGCGGGTTGACTTGATGTGCATTGCATCACAATATTTTTCTTCGGATAAATGTACATTTAAAATGAAATCGAAAATACAGTCGTACATGACGGCATTGGAAACCAGGACCTGCGGATTAAATGTCACAAGCTTAACCCCTCAACTGCCTTCGTTCACTAACTAATATTTGACTTCAATATTGAATAAATAAAATATGTTATTTGGTACAACAAAATCTACTAAAACATTGTAGTTTTAGTATAAAATACATAAATAAATATAAACATTCATAGGGAAATCTGATTCAAACAAAAACAAACATTTTGATTTGTGTTTGTTATCGAATCACGTAACATAAATATATAAAATCCACCACAGACTACCCAATGTGTAGTTAACATTAGTTGGGATAAAAAGACTACAGTATTGGTTTTCCATTTTCCACCTTCATTGGATATTTTCCTCACGAACACAATCATAATGTAATACTGAGATGGTCAAATACAGGTTATAGGATAGAAAGGTGGAAAATCGGTCCGTTACCGTGGCCTCTATCATTGAGTACTCTGTGCCAGGGGTCGGTAGATTGAACGAAAATATTTTTCCTTAGTTTTTCTTCGGATGTCGACTCGTGTTGAAATTTGATTTCGTGACGGCATCAGAATACTCAATTTTCCTCAGTACACCTTTTCATACGGCGGGAAAAATTGATTTCAAAGTTTTATTTGTACTTCATAGATGGTTTTCTGAACGTTCAAATCGTGAGTTAATTTCCATCATTAAACAATTTACAACTTATATATATTACAATGGATGTGTGGATTATTTTACTACGTATCTCAACGGCTCAAGTCACGGTGAAATGCAGAGGCGGAGAATATATTTACTAAGTTATCTTTAAATTCTACGTGGACTAAATCTCGCTTAAAAGCAAGTAATTAAATAATCACTGAATTTATGTAAGAAGCTTTCAATGCCAAAATATTTTTTTAATTACGTTTAAATTAATTTTTGAAAGCTGATACAAATTTATGGTTACTAAGGTTATTGTATTAATTTAAGTCGAAATCCAACAATCATATTATAGAAAAATTTATAAATTAAATTTAAAAAATATATAGCATCTGGATTTAATCTTCCGAATAGTAAAAGAATATTTAAAATCGACTTAGTAGTTTTGGAGCCTATTCAATATAAATAATCTTTCATCTTTTATGATATTACAAAAAAGATAAAACTTTAATCAATACACATCTTACATCGCAGCATAAACTTAAGTTATAACAATGTTAAAGTTCATTTTGTAAGATATGCTAAGTAAGGTCGGACTACCTGCCTTGAAATGACTTTAAGTACTTAAGGGAGTACACAAACTTAACGGCTCATATAACAGCTTTGTGCGGCGGAAGCTATAAAACTGAGTTCATTTTGAGATGAGATTAGTCCGCTGAGAGGTGTATTGTCTAAACAAAGGACCAAATTGCATCTAATTTACTTAAGAAAACCGTATGCACTAGAGTTTATATGGGTAATGATCGCTTTAGTAGATACCACTTCATTACACTACGTTAAATATGCTATTCCTTCTATAACAGTAGTAGAGCCCATATTTAACATTGTTTGCGTGAATAAGCTAGCATACAATAATCGTATATACAGTGATAAAACTAGAATTTTCGCTATAAAAATGATTATTGTGTTTAAAATACGAGTAGCTACGATGTTGTGAAATGGGGAACGAAATTTAATGCGGGCAAACGAAAAAGTAACGTCATATTTCGTGGTCGCTCTCTCCGATAGGGCACGAAATATTTTAATTTAATTAAAGGCGAACTCTTAATGTAGACCGTGATATTAGCGCTGGGGATTTTTGAACCGTTTTTTTATGTTAATTATTTAAATAACTCGAATTATAATTAAATAATCTAACAAAATGTACATTCGAAAAGGTTTGATTAATAATCCCTGATTTAAACACATGGCTTTTATAAGCGTAAGCTGACATGACCGAGTGATAGAATGCGGTCATGTAAACCTAGCCTAATTAGCTTGTAATTGTATCTGATATAGATATTACTTAAAATTTAATAGTTAAAGAATTTTAGGAGCCTCTTGTATTTTTGCATACTGTATCAAAGTGGCCCGAGTTCTAGGAAAAAGAGGTAGTGTCTTAGTTTCGCTTCATACATACTGTAGCGCTGCCTGGACATCCGCAATTTCAGATGCGTTGCTTACCTTTAATCGAGGGAGGACGCACAGAAATATGCATCCAACCATCCATCAATTTCCACTACCTATTCCCATCCTATCCTTATAACTAAGAGAAGGGTGAGAAGAGAAAAAGTAGTAAAATTAGGCCTCAGGCACACTCGTCAGACAAAACACGATATTGTTTCCATATCACGCTTGTCTTCTGTATGGTCCACCACCATATTGCCACGAAGACGGTTGACATCTACCACTGTTATGTAAGGCTTGTATTATTTTTGTCGCCCGCGACGTCGCTGTCGCCCGCGACTCCGTCCGCGCGTTCTTTTTCTAAAATAAAACATTTTTTCTAAAATAAACGTAGCCTAAGTTACTCCTTATTACATCAGCTACCTGTCCCGACTGACAATAAAAGTCCCGTCAAAATCGGACCAGCCATTTCAGATATTAGCCGGAACCAACAGACCGACAGACAGACAGACAAAAATTGTAAAAAATGTTATTTTGGTGTAAGTACCGTATATTCGTATACATGCAGTAAAAAGCGGTTATTTCAATATTACAAACAGACACTGCAATTTTATTATATGTATATAGATTACATAGGACTTTATCAATTATTAACAAAGCTTGTCAAGTCTTTACACTTAGTTTGCTCTTTACGACCCAAAGTACAACTAGTTAAAGTTTCCAAGTGTAACTTGCCCGGGTTTATATTCTTATAAAACTTTGACCAGAGAGAGGATCTATTTAATTTTAAGAGATTTTATGATGGTCTAAAAATACCAATTACAATATAACACTTAAGACTGTGCAGTAAGTAAAATTATACGATATTAGTTGTCGCCCGCGACTCCGTCCGCACGGCATTAGACTTTTATTTAGTATCCTGTTTGTTATTCCATACTAGGTTCTATATCCGTGATATGTTTAACCGTTGCGATTATCGAGTAAATATGTAAACAACTTAAAACTACGTATCCCTCGGGAATCGTAACTATTTCCGGGATGAAGTTTTAGTCTCAAATCATCAAATTTAGTCTTCTTCCCCTTTCCACCCTTATCTTACAAGGAAAGGATGGGAATGGGAAGTGGACTGGGCGGAGGAGGGTACGCATAGGAAGAGGAAATGCTCTCTTTCGGTGCGTCTCCTTCTCCGTCGATTAAAGGTAGGCAACGCGTCTGCAATTGCGGATGCCTGTGGGTAGCGGTCGCTTCACTATTTCGGCGATTTCAGGTGGCCGCTTGCTCGTTTGCCACCTTGTAATATTAAAAAAAATCAAAAGTAGGAGACTATCAATACAAAATTTTGAGAAAACCCTTTGTGTTCTTTTATTCTTGACTTACCTGAAACAAAAAAAAATATTTAAGCCAAAAATATACACATAATTTCTTATATATTATTCAGACATAGTTATCATTCTTACTATTTATATAAAGAAGACCTTTTTTTCCTTGAATATGAAGTAAAAGTTATCTATTTACAGTTTTATGGAACCTTTTCGTTTTCTTTTCGTTAGTGCCTGAACGCATTCATTAAGGCCTGCCTTTCTCCTTCATCCTTTATTACCAAGTCCTTTTAATTACGTAAAAATTGTGTCACTAACAACATACGAAAGATTTTCTCGTTGTAAAAAAATATTGCAATGTTTTTTATAATTAAGATAAGTTTCCTAAATACTTTTTCTTTGTTCATTTTTTGTTTACTTTGAAAAAAAAATGTAATCAAATGATCAATCTGATAAATATATCGAAGACTCTCTTCCTGAACCAATAGGCATTTATTTTTGTTACATTAATTCACCAACAATAGTTATAAAATATGTTGATGATTGAGAAAACTAAAATTATCGTGTTGTTAACTGCATAAAGGTTAATAAATATTGTTATTTTATGGAAATGATCGTGCACAGAAGCTTTGCCGATGTCCTCATGACGTCAAAGATTAACTGTCTTTACCTGACGATCGCGAGGAGAGATCAGTGTTACTGGGAGAGGGAATCATCGGCAAACGGCATGTTTAGTTTATAGTAGATGCTAAACGAGCAAGCAATCACCTCAATTCGCAAAGACAGTGAAGCGAACGCTGCCCAAAGACGTACGCAATTATAAATGCGTTACCTACCTTTAATCGACAAACAAGCAGATACTCAAAAAGATAATATTTCCTCTTCCTATGCGTTCCTGTGAAATCCACTTCCATCTCTTCTATGTGAGAAAAGGGTGGGAAGGGGAAGAGAACTAAAATTCAAAAGACGAAAGGCTGTCCACTTGACGCATGTCTTCCGTGTGGTCGTGGTATTGCGGTAGGCGAGCTGACCAATTAGTGCAACAAATGTAGTTCTTACTGGCGTCTACCATTGTATATCTTTTTTCATCCTGCTCTTCATTACTGAAAGTTTTACTCATCCTTCTCAACCGCTGTATCGCTGCCTTCACACCGCTATCCTTGGCTATCATTAAAAACAAAGTAATCCATAGCGTAGTAAAACATGTCGAACACCAAAGTAACTGATTAAAGAGAGAAGATAAAAAATAAATTGAATGCTCTTATTAAAAATAGAACATTGTTTAAAACAATTCTTGTTTATTTAGAAAAAAAAAAACGCTAACACTTTGAAAATGAGTTTCGCTGCTCGCTAAAACTTAAAGAAATAGAAGAATTGGAAAATAGAAAAAGATTTATAAATACGTTTCTTACTCGAAGCAAGTTCCCTCATTAAGGCTGCAAAGCGCGAACTAAGACTGTTTTAATTAGAAACCTAAATGCGACGTAGTAAAAGCTATCTTTGCGTTTTAAATCGCTTTCTATAACGATTCGTAGAATTAATTACACTGCTTAAAGAAAAAACATTACATTACTCAAAGGAATCAATAAATGAAAATATTCCATCATAAAAGAACTGCAATACTATGCGTTACTAAGGGAACCCCTTAGTGTAAATTGTACTCATATGTAGAACTCATATACTACTCTGTGTAAAAAGTATCGGGAATATGTCAATAAAAACCCGCGTAAAAGAGGTCGTTCTAATTTTTTTACTGCATGTTGGTAGCACTGTACTGACTTAGCGCGCAAAGTTTGAGCGG
>JAAOEG020000009.1:7759027-7787147 GCA_011763625.2 Papilio bianor
CACGCATCTTACAATAGCATTCAGAAGTTACACAAACTGTATGAAGAATACATTAAATTGTATGAATGTAGAAAATCGTTTTTCAGGTACTTAAGATTTTTTAATTCATTATCATCTCATCAGCTTAAGTTCGTCCACTGCTGAACGTAGGCCTTCCCCATCGATTGCTACGATGTCTTATTTTATTTAGAAACTAGCTGTCGCTCGCGACTCCGTCCACACGTTCTTTTTCTAAAATAAACGTAGCCTAAGTTACTCCTTATTACATCAGCTACTTGCTAATAAAAGTCCTGTCAAAATCGGTGCAGCCATTTCTGTGATTAGCCGGAACAAGACAGACAGACAGACAAAAATTGAGTGTATGTACCGTATATACCATAATATTATAATAATATATTAACTTACTATTATTATAATATATTATTATTATAATATATTCACATACTTAAATGTAGTCAAAAACGGTTATTTCGAAATTACAGACACTCCAATTTTATTATATGTATTAAATACGAATATAAAAGGCAACATGCTTAAAAAGGGAGTGACGACTCGGATGACGGAAGATGGATTGGCATGGAGGACGAAAACCTGGTACCTGGTATGTGTTAAAAATGCATTTTAATTTGTCACTAAATGGATGTTGACTTACACAATACTTATACCTGTACAAAATTATGTTATATATCTCTTATTTAATCTTATTTGCAAAGGAAATTGAAAAATCAAAACACAAAAGAAATTAACTTATTTCCATACAAAAGAAAATTACCGCGCTGTTAAAATATTCTGCGGTTACAATGTTACGAATTAATAAACAAATCATTTTTCCTTTGATAAATTCCAGTTTCACTGAATAATTAACTTTAGAAAATTTACCCGGCTCAAAATAATTTATGTAATTATCTATACTGACTAGTCAGTTGACCGTCTTGATAGTATCATACGCCTACTTCCCGTGGTAGCCGAGTCACTTGTATTCCGACAGTGTCCTTATCGTGGTATTACACTATATTATTCCAAACCACCTGTGCCAACGTGGTACACAACTATCTATAATACAAGTATTTCTTTATACGAGTTTTTTTTTTATAAAATAAAAAAATATTTTAGGCGTGATAACTTCTTATAAGTCTATGAACGCCGGTTGCACGAAAAAGCATGACTCATTGTCACGTTCCTCACGAGCGTGCAAGCGAGAAGGCGGAACAAGCGACGGTGCCACAACGTTTGTGACGTAAAATATCCTCCGTTAAACCTATTTTTTGCCAGGTACGTATTACAGACTATAATTCGGTAGAATAAATTATACACAATAACCCACAACTGACCGATTCGTACAGATTGCCGATTTACATCCGTAATTATTACGAAACTGTGAGCAATTTGCGATTCGGGACAGAATCGTCGTGTCAACCGACACATTAATATTGGAACGTGTAATTTTATTATACCGATTGGTGAATCAAACAGGTCTGATGATGTCTGACAAACATCATCGGGAAGACTGGTGGAGGTTTATATTCAACCCATTTTGGTTAAATTTCACTTAACACTAAGTTATCTGACTCTGAGGTCATAGGTAAAACTAAATTATGATATCTCACCATTATCTCCTCCTCCTTTTGTACCTTTTTCTACGTACATACGTACAACGTATACATAATACGTAGGTTTTTCATATCTTCTGACAAAACCAACCAACAGCTCTCTCACCGGGCTAGACCTTGTCTAACTATGCGTGATAATTTATGACTGTGATATATTATAGCGCTTGGTAAGTTAAATAAAGTTAATTAAAGGTGGGTAACGCATCTGGGGATGTCTCGGCGCAACAGTCACTTCGCTATTTTGGCGAATTCCGATGGCCGCTTGATCGTTTGTCCCCTTGTACTATATGGGTAGAAAGAAAGTTTACTGTACGAGATTCGAGCCTATGGACAAATGATTTAAATAATGTAATTATTACTGTTCCTTGGGTGAGTTAATATATTTTAATATTCATAGAAATAGAAGTAGGTATTTCTATACACAATGCGGCGAACAGAGAGCGCCGTATTTTCTTATTAAACTTTCATGTTATCCTATAAATAATATAGCGGTTGCTCCCCGGCCCGAGGGCATTCCTTTTTCTTTATTAAACCTATATTGTTTTGAAGACTTTTTCTATTGAACTCTTACCACTTTACTACAGACCATAAGGACTGTATCCAATCGTGTACTTTAATTTACATGTTTTTAATAATAAAAAAGAAAAATGTACTTTAAATCATTTTAGAAATGACGCAAGTTTTGACACAAAGACTCGAGTGCAAACATGTCTCGAGTCCGACCCTGCCCTTTTCTCGACCCAGACATTTTGTTCATTTGAATTCTCAATCGCAATTCTCTTGAAATTTCTTTGCGGTGAAATATAAAGTTTTCATAACTGAACTGAATTGTTAAAGGACTATACCAAACTTACTTGACGACTTTTAATTAGAAGAAATACGAGAATATTGAAACATTTTAAGATAGAATGAACATGACGAGTATTCGAGTCTTTGGCAGTATATGAACAATAATATTCAACAACATGTCTACGAATTCTTCAAGCAATGTACTGATTTTGGCCAAAAAAAAATGTATCGTCTTCCTGTTTGTAGACTACTCTATGTGGAGTCGGAAAACCAAATTTGCGTCGTCCAGATTTGATGTTAATAATTTTAATGGCATAAAGTGTAACAAGTATTAAACATGAGATCAAATTAATGTGTTATCAATATTTAAGAAGTAGTATAATGCATAAAAAGGTACAATCGCTTGGTGCGGGGTACTTTATAAAATCAGCTCATTTTAAATTCATTGAATTTTCTTGCACAAATCCACTTCCGCCGCCCCAGCGGCATGTGTGGCGTGTGGGAAACACGGTTCACAACTTTCAATGAGACCAGTTTGAATTCTTATCAAAAGAAGCCATTAAGTATCATGGTTCATTGCTCAAAGTAATAAACGTAGTGCGTCCGCACCGCTTACCAACAGGGACTTTGTTTTGATTAAATTTTCACTTCTACGAAGAGTTACAGAATGTTCGATTCTAGTTTGCTTTATACGATTTATCGTTTTTGTTTCCCTAAACTAGTTACTTCCATTTTAACTTTATGTCACCGTTATATATTACTTCTTTCAATTACTGCCATGTGTCGGCAGTGCACCCAATCCGGTAATAATAATGAAGTAACAGCCCGAGCCGAGGTTCCTGAGGGAGCCCTCGAGCGTAGTAACTCTTAAACGAGGTTAAGGCTAAGCGCCTTATGCGCTCGGCCACCTCAAGCCCGGTTAAGCTGTAAATGCCTCTTCAAGGCAAACAGAGACAACACACAGAAGCCAGTCACAAAAAACCAACTGTGTATTTCAAATAAAATAAAAATCAATTATTTATAGTGTTTGCATTTAAAATAATCAATATCTATTGTTGCAGTCATAAAAAAGATCGGTAGTGCAACTTTCAAAATTAAAAAAAGTCTAAGACAAGTCTAAGTGGGAAATTATCTTCGCATGCGCTTGGCACCCGCATGCATTTGGTAATTGTCTTTACTTTTTCTTATTGCGCTGTATACTCGTCAACTGTTTCCCTACATGACAATTGCCTTACATCGACCGAACATTTTCATTAGTCGTTAGCCCGCATGCGTGTCCGCACGTTGTATAACATCCGAGATATAAACTAATGGTACTGTGCCATTATAATTACACAATGGCGAGCTGCCATTTTTGCGGCGCAAAATCTTTGTCGTTCTTTGCCTTTATGAAATTTCTTGTAACATTATACTGTTAGCACTCAACCTTCAGTATAAAGCTCAGATGAATTTCAACACTCCGTTTGTCGACTTGGTATTATATTTAGGGAGTAAGCTCAAGTCTTATTAATTTTGGCCAACCGTCGAGATCAAACACAGACCATTGCAAGTTTGTAAGAGATGTCTTTGTTACAAGCATTAATCACCACGCAAATTACACCGCCTTAACCGAGTATTTTAGTGTAATGTTTATATTCTGATACAGATTTTATGAAATATGTATATACCGCGGGTTGAGTTGAATGTGGCTAATTCTTGAAAGTTAAAAAAGAAAAAATTATTCGATATATTAAATACTAGCTGTACAAAATATCAATGAGATATGTATTGCAAAATTATCGAGTAAATATGTAAATAATAAAAAACTACGTATCCCTTGGGAACCGGAACTATTTCCGGGATCCAAAGTGTGTTCTTCCAGATTATCCTGTAAATGTATGCTGATTTTCCTAGAAAACCGTTCAGCTATTTAGGCTACAAACTCTGTCAAACATTCATCCATCCATCCATACAAAATTTCGCATTTCTAAATTATTAAGATTAAGATAGTCACAATTTTTTTTTTATTGACAATTTCACAATGTTGAAACAAAAAAGCAAGCTAATGACGAATAGAAACGAGTGAATAAAATTACTGAGTTATTATGGTGCAAGCAAGATATACAAGTGGTCACATAGTTGTCAATAAAAGGATGAGAAATTATTTATGTATCAGTAAAATTATGGAGCGAAAGGCTCTCGGAAGTAATCCCTAAAAACCTACGGATCAAAAGATCTTGAGGATTTTCTATGAAATATTTATTATGTATTACTTTATAACATTTATTTGAAGTAAAGATTGTCATAATAAATGTAGATTAAAGATCAAACGTTACAAAATACGCTTCGACCATCAAAGAAAGTATATTAAATGGATTTCCTCCAGGCTATGTTTTGGTTGTTGTTTGAGTAATAACTATTTTAAATTAAGAATTACCATAGTCTTGGTACAGTAGTTCAGGTCCTTTGTAAACAAAGCTACAGAAATTGGCGATTATAGTCTCTAAGCGACTTACGTAATACAATCTCATTGGGGGTCATACATAGATATGCAACGCCAACTGGAATCGCAGATTACCGTAGTCTTATGTACGAACGATGAAGTTTGATATCATTGACTAGGTTCTGCCCGAAGCACCGTCAGCACAGAATAAAAAATCCTGAGTTAAAATTATTAGCCTGTGTTCTTTCAGACTAGGTTTTACATTTGTACCAAAATCTGAAGATACCTTTTAACATTCATCTATACTTCTATGGATCTAAGCTTTGGCATTAGTAAGATAAAGATAAGATAAAAGATAAAATAATTTGACGACTGTCATATCGTACAAACATAAAATAAAAAAAGCCTTTAAAAAACAAGCTCACATCTATACATATTATATAATAAAATTGGAGTGTCTGTTTGTAATATTAAAATAACCGTTTTTTACTACATGTATGTACATGAAAATATACACGGTACATACACCAAAATAAGATTTTTTCAAATTTTTGTCTGTCTGTCTGTTTGTTCCAGCTAATCTCTGGAATGGCTTGACCGATTTTGACGGGACTTTTTTTGGCAGATAGCTGATGTAATAAGGAGTAACTTAGGTTATGTTTATTTTATAAAAATAACGACGAAGAAAGAGAGAAAAGAGAGAGAAGAAATGACGAAGTCGCGGGCGACAGCTAGTTATTTAATAAAATGAACTAAAAAGTTCAATAAAATATTATTATATAAAATCGTGACTGTGATGATTTTGTGTTTATATCGTACTTATAAGAATTTTTTTCTTTTTTTTTTCAAAATTTGTTTGAGTTACATATTTACGACAACCATGATAATCGTCAAGACGAATCAAATGAGCCCAAACTCGATGGAGTTCCTCTGGCCACCTTCCAGCTCCATCATCAGATAAGCTTTATAAGATAATAATACTGCAGTGTCATTCGATTTATACATGCACACAAAATTTCAGATCAATCGGAAACCGGGATGTGGATCAAATTTAACTTACAAGATTTGCTTACAGTCTACGGGATAGGAAACTAAATAAAAGCTTGTAAAAAGAGAAAATATTTTATTAAAACCTTTTAATTCTGTAAGGAATCAAAAAGTGCTTGTTAATATTTTTCTTTAAAACAGCTAATCATTAAAATATCACTGCGACGAAAGCGAAAAGTTTTTTCTTCTCTCTCCTAAAGTTTTCTAATTTAAAGTTAAATTGTAGCGTTTCAATCAAAAAGGGAATTGAAGAGTGTAAACTTTTTTTTGTTTCGCTCATGAAATAAATTTAAAAAATAATTTGTCTAAGTTAATAAAAATGAAACTCTGAATTAATCCGGTGTGCGAATCAATTATTTATTCGAGTTATTTAACGTGATTTTAAAAAAAGATACCTATTTTCCTATTCTTAATATAATAAATGCGAAAGTTTAGATACACGGATGAAAAAAAAGGTATCTAAAGGTCGGCTCAATGGATCTCGATGAAAATTGGCACATATGTCAAACTGTCTGGATGAACTAGCAAGCGACTTCCAAGATTTTTTAAAGGTAAACAATCTTTTAAATAAATAAACAGGAACTAATGTCTTTTCACTGGTCCGACATTGTGGGATACTTAACCTAAGTAAAATTTTCTGAATTAGGGCAAATTATATAAAATATCTTAGCCTGCTTTACTTTTAACAATAGAGAGGTCCACTTGAAACAGCAACTACTTTACTAAGATTTTATATAATATTATATTAAATAACCAATATTTAAAATTTTCTTTAGATACCGACACAAAAGTAGGATAAATTCATCAATTTCCCTAGAAATTAGTCTTTGTTCTGTTAACAAAGGTTCTTAATTTAGAAAAAGGCGGATTGATTTAAATGGCTTCGTAATCACTTCGACACTAATATTAGAACCTGACAGTAGGCCAGCTCGCCAACTGCAATACCATTACCACACAAAATACAGGTGTCGAGTGAAAGTAATTCCGCGTTTCGTCTGATCAATGTGCGTCCCGGGGGGAATATTCTAGTTCACCCCTTTTCCCACTCTGTTCTTATAAGAAAGGGATTGGAAAGGGAAGTGGATTTGATGGACCAAGAGATAGGGAGAGGAAATGTTATCTGTCTATGCGTCACGTTCTCCATCTGTAATTGCGAATGTCCATGGACAGCGATCGCTTCCTCGCTTTCTGCCTTATAACATAAAAAATCAAGCTAAAAAATTAAGCTAGATCAGAAAATTTAATTATTTAGTGCGAAATGTAGTACTAAAACATCTACTGCTATATTTATAGGTTTTGTTTATCGGTTGCTGTTGCCATTTTTAAATTGTTTGAATTTAATGTAAATTTATTATAATTTTTTACTGATGTAAAAGAACGCGGATAACTCAAAAAAGTCCTTGAAATTTGACCGTGAATTTGATACATTCAACCAGTCTGGTACTGGACGAAACGTAGTTGGTTTTCTCCAATTATTTGATTAGAAAACAGCGTAAAACCAACTGTTTCTTCAACTGTAAGATTGTTTCAATGGAAAGTATTCGAAGCGAGCCGCAGGACAAAAGGCGTTGGAAACAAAAGCACCAACCACTAGAATAAAGAGTCGCTGGGATCTTTGCCTCCGTACCTTTTTATTGTTGTAGAACCTACAAACCACTCGCGTATATATCTAATTCATTTGTTGTATATCAATAAAACAAGTAAAGTTCATTTTGTAAATTAAAAAGAAATAACCGAATCTCATTTAAAAAAAACCGACTAACTGAAGCTTTAATGCGAGTACATGAAACGTCGTAAAAGAAGTTTTTCAATAAAAAAAATGTTATGGAAAGTGTTATTTGAACTTTTTTCATCAAGTTCTTAGTTTAAATGTCCACTACATATGTTTGTATGTGCCGACGTAATATACCCGATGACACTCCGGTGACGGATACGAGTCGAATGGCACCTCACTTCTCAAAATTGGTTCAGTAGTTTTGGCCGTCGCAATGAAATTTACATACCTACAAACCCTCATACATAAAAACAAAGTTACATACGAATTAATTATAATACGGCTATAACTCACATTTAATATTCCGGTGTCGGCACCGACTAGTTTTCAACGGACTCATCGGGTGTCCATCCTCGATGGGTCCGAAACTCAATCAACTGAGGTAAAATAAAATCGATCAAAATCTGTTTATAACATCGCCTCGTTAAAACTTGATCAGAGTTCGGAAACCATCTGAATTCTGGTTAGCATTACAAAAGCGATAGATGCGTCGTGAGTGCCCCGACTTTATCATACACCCTTTGCTCTGTCCATATTCAAATGAGCCGCATATTCATTTCCATAATTTAATAAAAGATTTTATCTCCATAACCAATTTACTGGCTCCGCGGAAGATAAATGGCGTAATCTCTTTTGTCGCGAAAAAAGTTACAACGGTAACAAAGAAAAAGGAATTTAAAAGGCCATAATTTACTGAATCCCCTCGCCCTTTCCCCCTCCTTTCTTACAGAACCCTTTCTAGTAAACGAATTTCGGACGAAAATATTACAGGGCAAGAGTGAGCGGGGAAAGGTATAAATCATGCCGTTTCAATTATGGCCCACTTACCTATTCCTGAGAAGAAATACGCTTTGTTTCTTCTTGTCTAATATCGAGATAAATCATGATAAATGATGTTATTGGGCCCGCTGTCTCCCGCCCGATTTACACCGAAACACTCTCACCTATTGTACGATAAATAAATAGCTGGCGCGAGACACTTTAAGTTTATAGCTCAAAATATCGTACGAATTTATTGCATCGATATTTATTCCTCGCAGTTTTTCTTACTTCTTTACTGTTCTCCCAGACAAGCAACTCTTTAAACAATTTAAAGGTGTAATCGCTGATGCTTGTTATATTATTAGGTTCTTGTAATCTTGATATTTATTAAAAGTAATATTATGTTTTGTTATATGGATGTATTCTATTTTCTTATTTGGCACAAATATACATTATTCGTTCACAGTTGGAAGACTAATCGTCTTATTATACGATTGCGGACAGCGTTGAATATAAACATTAGGAGGGCGTCGGAGGGAGGCCAACAAATTTGCAATTCCAGCTTTCAATTCATCCTAAAGACGTAGCGATGGGGCCTCCATAAAAACGTCCTAAGTCGTGTTCCGGCGCGCAACACTCGAGTGTCCTAGCATTAGTGTGGGGAATTTACGCCCCATTTTATGTGCCACTCGAATTTCAATGAAAAGTAGGCGGTGCTCGCTCTGACTCCGGATCCGCGGTAATAAACGGATTTACCCGCCAAATCCTTTCAGTTTCACTGCACACTCCATTGCCGACCTTTTTTCTACAGCTTCTTTGGGTCTGTGATAATATTTGGCGCCATATTTCAACGGGAGGCGAGTTAGGGACCATTTATTCTGTAACCTACAATAATGCCTTTTACGTGTTCCAATATTAAGCGGTGAAATTCCTTTGCTTACAGGTTCCTACATATTAAAAGGAAATATAAAAGTCGTAAATATGAGCGCCATTCTGATCGCGGAACAGAAACCGCGTTCCGTTTTGTAATATTTAATGTAACGATAGTACAGTTTTATTACAAACATTTCGATCGGTGATTTATTGGGAGGGCGATAAAAAATATTTAGGGCTGCCACTTCGGCTGAACGCAATTCCGGTTCCTGACAGCCCCGGCCGCGATTAAGATTAAAAAACTTTTCCCACGAGCTTTGTGGCGAAGTGGAAAAAGAAATATTATGAAATTTCCAGAAAGACGTCGTCGATGACCGAAAGTCGAGTTCATTAAAGTCTTCTCTGTTGCGGATGGGCAATTAAGGAATTCAATTTCCAAGTCCTTTCTCTTGGAACCTCCATTAAAACGCATTGTCGTGTTGATTGCAATTTTATTACGGCCTGGCCACCATCCACTCTATTAACTTTTGATAATTTTCCTTTTCCTATGTTGCTGCCTGCACTTTGAACTTCAGCTACAAACTTTACTTAACGAGCGAGCGAGAGCCATTCAACAACTTACATAAAACTCAACCTTATAAACTGTTCTATAAACACAAAACTACATACGTTATCATCTAACGAATTGTTAAAAATTTACAGACTGAGAATACTTTAATCATCTCTTTAAACAAATAATTAAACAATTTAAATTTTTGTGAGACATTATTATAATTAAAAAAAACGCCTACACTCGCGTTTACTTCATTCGGATTTGGCACCGAGTAGTTTGGAAAAAGACTATGTTAAAATATCATAGTTACGTAGCTTAATCAAAGGTGCTTAAAAAAAGACTTATAAAATACCGAATAATATTAAATTGATATTTACATAGAAGTAATGTAAAGTTTAAACAAAAAATCCCAGGGCCAGATGGCATCACAAACGAAATGATCAAGACAGGAAAGGACGAACGAATAAAGCTGTCGACAAATCTATTCAACAAAATTATCGAAACCAATCAAATACCCATGCAATGGACATGCTCTGAGATAAAACTAATTTACAAAAAAGGTGATCCCACACTTATATCTAACTATAGACCGATTAGTCTTATGTCATCTCTGTATAAACCTTTTTCCTCCTCTTTCCTCAGAAGAATTTCCAGAACTGTTGACGAGAATCAGGCAATCGAGCAGGCAGGTTTTATGAAAGGCCGATCTACAGTCGATCACATACATACTGTAAAAATAATTATTGATAAATATGCGGAATACGATATGCCGCTTTACTTAGCTTTTATTGACTATTCGAAAGCATTCGATTTCATATCCGACATTGCTATGTGGACGGCACTAGAAGAGCAAGGCTTAAACACAAAGTTCATAAATATTATCAAAGTAATTTATGAAAATAACAGAGCAAGAATAAATATAGATCCTGGACCTATATTTAAGATAGAAAGAGGTGTACGACAAGGAGACCCCATGTCGCCAAAAATTTTCATAGCCGCATTAGAACATGTTTTTAGATCACTCGAATGGGAAGATGTTGGTTCAAAAATACACGGACAATCCCTATCCCATTTGAGATTTGCAGACGACACCGTCTTACTTTCCGAGGACCCAAAGTAATTGCAGTATATCATAGAGACGCTAAATGAACAGAGTAAGAAAGTTGGACTGGAAGTGAACGTGAGCAAAACAAAACTTATGACAAATAGTATAGAACGCGAAATTATAATAAGCTCATCACCATTAGAATGGGTGAAGGAATATGTTTATCTTGGACGGCAAATCTCTATGAAAGACTGCACAGGTAAAGAAATAGACCGAAGAATAAAGAGAACGTGAGGCAAGTATTGGGCTATAAAGGAAATCTTTAAAAGTAAACTTCTTTAAATGTAAACGTATGCTTGCTACCATGTCTCACATACGCCTGTCAAACCTGGCCTCTAACAAAATTATCATTAAATAAACTAAGAGTTTGCCAACGCGCCATAGAAATAAGCTATTTAGGATATAAATTGAAGGACAGAATAAGTAACAAGCAATTAAGAAGACAAACGATAGCTACAGATGGAGTTCGGCATGCATTGAAAATGAAATGGAAATGGGCGGGTCACGTACAGAAGTTGCAGAATGATAGATGGACAAAATCTGTGACAAACTGGTTTTCCATTCATAAGAAACGGTGAAGAGGTAGACCAAGAAAGAGGTGGGACGATGATGTAAAAAGCGTAGTAGGAAATACTTGGAGTAGACTAGCTAGGGACAGAACAGAATGGCAGAAAATGGATGAGGCTTATACCACACTAGGCGGTCTATACAACTAATTAAAAGACAAATAATCGAATACTTAGTTTTAATAGACAAGTCAAAATCTTTCAACTTTCTTTTAATAAAATACATGTATATTTTAATGTCTAAAATGTTTAATATTATAGTACTTTTCTTTTTTATTTTTTTGTTTTTCACATTATGTAGTCATTTTAAGTCAAAGCTGTAAAGGAATCAATAAAGCTTTTCATTCATTTTATTATTATTATAACGTAAAGTTTAAAATGAAACAAACTTTTTTTAAAAAGGCATTACAAAAACTGGGACTCACTATTTCAATTGCTAAGCCGGTGGCTAAAACTATTTGTAACAAAAAATCTTTAGCCGCGAAGGTTTACGTTAAGCTGCAAAGGATACAAATGAGAATTTAGCTGTAAGTAAGGTACAACTCCCGGAGGATTACCATACCTTCATTATTTACAGGAAATTGCGCTCGAACCGGAATTTATTGATACTTTTACGAAAATCACTTCTACAAACATCCAGCACTTCTTTTGGGTAGTTTTAAAATATTTTTTGTGGTTACTTCGTAAAGCAGTAGTACACATCTATACATATAATAAAATTGGAGTGTCTGTTTGCAATATTGAAATAACCGTTTATCCTACATGTATATGAATATTTATACGGTACATACACAAAAACGACATTTTTTTACATTTTTGTCTGTATATTTTCTCCGGCTAATCTCTGGATTGGCTGGACCGACTTTGACGGGATTTTTATTGCTAGGTAGCATATGTAATAAGGAGTAACTTAGGCTACGTTTATTTTAGAAAAAGAACGCGCGGACGGTGTCGCGGGCGACAGCTAGTCTACAATATATGCAGAATATACTTCAGTTTTCATTACTTTGTTATATTGACGTAAGCAATAATAGATAAACAGTATATAAATATTAAAATTATAAAAAAAATTTGAAAAGCGCTACGTACCCAAATGTTCCATAAATTGGTGTTAATGAACTTCTAAATAACATTTTAATAAAGATTCACAAGCGCGTTACGACGTCATTACACCGAATATTAAACGAACATACGCTATAAAAGTCGATTGAAGCTGTATATCAAACGAAATTCGCCAAGATATTGCTCGCCCAAATTGACTAATTAAAATTTGTTGTTTAATGAGTTTAAATGGAAAATGTTTAGCTGTTAAAAATTTTAATAATATCAGTAAATGAAATGAATTTGAAAATTTATTAATTGTAAACATAAAAGAGTTAGTATTTCATCATCAGCTCACTATTCATCCCCACTGAGGGGATCGGAGCTTACCCTAAATGAGGGGAGATTAGACCTTGGATAACCACACCAACAACCACTCTAATAGTGGTAGAGCCCGCTTTAACATCTTCGCATGAATGGGCCGGCTCGCCCGGTGTAATACCACGACCACACAGAAGACAGGCGTGAAGTGGAAGCTATTCAACGTTTCGTCTGATGAGTGTGGTGCCGGAGGCCTAATTTTAGTCTCATTTCCCTTCCCAGCCTTATTTTACTAGGAAAGGATTCTGCAATCTGCAATTACGAATGTCTATGTGCAGCGGTCACTTCGCTTTTTCAGCGATTTCAGGTGGCCGCTTGTTCGTTTGCCACCTTGTAACATAAAAAAAACTAGCCCAGCAGGGAGGGTTGGTTGATTTTAAACACATCCTGGAATTTCTAGTTCGCAGTTTACAGGTTGCACGATGTTTTCCTTTACCGTAAGAACGTTGCATAAATATACATATGAAGTTCGAAAATGGAAAAACACATTGGTACATGACGGGATTGGACCTAGGACATGCAGATTACAATTCAAGTGCTTAAACCTTGAGCCAAAGACGCTCAATATTTCCTTAATGTATAAGAAGAAAGAAAAAAATAAGTTTATATTCAGAAACTTTATTCCTGTAAAGTAAAATTATTTACTAGTAAAAATATATTCTGTGATTTGCGAAAACATTTTGTGATAAGTCGGTAACATATTTCCTATTGAATATGGATAATATAAGATTTCAAATAAGGATAGTTGCGTAGAGAAAGCGAAGCGATTTCAAATGATGCAATTACGAGTATTAAGTGCCCTAAGGAATGTTGAAAATGTTTAGCAAAGAATCATAGCTGTATACTACGTTATACAATATATCCAAATAAACAAAGTTGGTGGTAATCTATTCCTTTTTACGGTTAACTTACTATTCACAGCTAATCAATGCGGTCTTCTTACCTACTAACACCATGGAAATCCCCTCTTATTAAACTATCATAAAAATCTTTAAAAGGTAACTGCGCAATGATATAAGTGTGCATTGCTTACTAGATTTGCCCGCGACTTCGTTCGCGTTAAATAAAAAAAACGTAGTAAGTAGCCTACGTCCTCTTTCAGATTACGATACATATCAGTGAGTATGAGTATTTGTATATACACATTTGATCGAGTTCCATTTATTATATCTATCCATCTTAACTTTAGCATTTATAAAATTTCTATGACTACCTCTCGCCCGAAAATGATTAAGGAGTTAAAAAAAACATAATAAGTAGCCTATTGAAGGATTGTAAACTTGTGACGATGCGCCGACCACATTTCCCGCAGGACGGACGGAAGATGGGGCAGCAGAGTCTTGGAATGGCGGCCATAGACAGGTCGATACAGCTTGGGTAGGCCTCCCGCAACATCGACTGATGACTTGGTTAAGGTTGCGGGAAAGCCTGGATGCGGGTGTCACAGGAGCAATCATGGAGATCTTTGGGGGAGGCCTAGGCCTTTTGGAGGAGGAGGGAGAGGCATTTGAAGAAGAAGTAGAATATTAGTAAGATAGCTCCCTCACTGCTTTTTATGCGCTAAACCTTTATCCCCGTACAAGTAATATCGGCGTGGGAAATTCGCTGCCGACGTCTGAATACGAATGAAGTTTTTGCACCTGATATACATTCAACATTGTCGCGGACAAAGTTTACTTTGTTTAAACGATCCATTTAAAACAAGGCCTCCCCTACCGCCCATTTACATTTATACCGCTTTTCAAATATAATTCTTTATATTGAATTTTATATGGTGTCGTCGTAAACTCGAAAACAAAGTTACGTAGACGTGAGAATCACATGCGAGTTAAAAAGTCGCAACCATCTGTTTGTGTCACAAAAGTACTAACCATATTTTCTTTGCGTCCCCTTAGCTTGACTTTTGTTTATTACAATATTCACAGAATTTGTTTCCAAAGTTCCACGGTCACATTACGTTATCCGCACTATAACTAATTCCAAGACAAGCCCCGTCCTAAATCTATTAAGATACCAATATATGCGTGAGGGATAGCAGTTTACATCCCTGAGGGAGGCTTTTTGCGCTGTCCGATAGGAAAACCTTAAAAAATATATGCGACCCTAAAGGCGGCGAGTGTGACAGACAGACGGCTGTGACAAGGGACCTCGTGCGTACCGAATACAAAGTGGGTCGGAGGCTACGTTCGACCGTGCATTGATCAACACGAACCCCAATAAGAATTATTAAGATATATTTTTTGTAGAAGGCTCAGGCATACTAGGTTGCTGAGCTAGTCTAGTTAGAACCTTTATAGATGTAATAAATAGCTGAAACAAGAGTCAAAAAATACAAAATCATATTTGGTACCCTTACTTCATTTCTCGACCGACCCAAAGTGGGTTGGCCTTCGACACAAGAGATCGCCAGCGCGGCCTATCCTGCGCCAACTTCAGCCAATCGACTTAGGCCTTTAAGCCTTGAATAATATCTGTGAGTACGTAGTACTGCTTTCGATCGGGGGAGTGTATTTTTTGTCTAATTCCAACGTTGAACGTAAAATTTGAACGCATAATAGACATTTTTATATCAAGAGAACAACTTGAATAACTCCTTTCACCAGGAAATTTGTCAGTCTCTAGGGATGGCACGAAGTGATTGTAACGAATACAAAAAAGAATATTAACAAGTGAAATGTACATTTGGTAAAATGTTAAACAGAATATATTCAGTATTTTACGAGTAATCAACACTTCCCGCAGCTCCAGTTAAGTTTGCCAGCTAGTTACGTAATTAACTTCCCCAGTTGTTCTGTTCCTGAAAATCAATAGCTAAATACATGTGTGCTAGTTTAACTACAAATTTATCAGTCGCATTGCCGAATGTTACATTTAAAGCAATACCACTAATTAGTATTTGAACTAGGAGATATCTGAGGGTTCGTACTACAATCTATGAAAAATACTAGCTGTCGTCCGCAATTATGACCGCGAGGAAAAAAAACTGAGTTCTTCCAGGCTATATTATATACCTGTGCCAAATTTCCGCGAAATCCCTTGAGTCGTTCTTGTGATGACTTCAAACCACCAGACATAAATCCATACATCCATGTAAAGTAAACATTCCAAGTAAACATTCGCAAATATAATATTTAAAATAATACTAGAATGCTCAGTGGGGACGTATAGTGAGCTGATGGTGAGTGCTAGATTTCTCTGTAAACTTGTATTTCAGAGAGATAGATTTGACTTGATATGAAGTACTTAGAAATTATAGTTGATGGGTAATCCAACAAAATCGGAGCATAGGAATTGATTTCTATACGACAATAAGGCATGGGGTTAAATTAAAATGGTATAGAGATACAGTTTATCTATGTTCAATGAAAATAAAATAAATAGTACAAAGCCTATTGATGGCTTTCTTCAATCATGTTCTAAAAAAATAAACAAAAAACGAATATTAAAAACAACGAAGACTTATGATGACTTATGAACAAAAAAGTTTTCTATTAAAACATTCTAAAAAGATCTATTTCATTCCACTACAAAGATGGCTTCGAGAGACTTTTTTTTAGAACGAAAACAAGATGTCAGATTTCCTTCCGTTCGCGAACTTCAAAATAATGAAATCTCAGTCGTAATATTTTTCAATGGAGTCGCGAAATGGAGTTTCCGTGTTAAATTCAAAATAGGCTACAGCTTTTTTCTGCTCTTACATTGTATTTTATTGTTGTTAGATATCTTTTCATTAACAAAGGTGAATATTAAATAAAATTAATGTTTATTGTTTCAGGTAAATGTCGAAAAGGATCCAAGTGCTAGAAACAAAGTGTAAGTGCAGTGCGCGGGATCGCTAGTGAGGTGAGATGAACAGTTGAGGTGCGCGGGGCGCGGGGTGCGATGGGGCCGCGTCAGATGGGTCCGCACGTTTTGTTGCTGCGAGCGGGACCTGCGCGGCTATGGGCCTGGCTAGCCGTGCTCGCCGCGCTCGGCCGCACCACCGCTTACACCGACACTGAGGAGTTTCTCAGCGACTTAGATAAGCCAGGTGAGATGTGTAAACGTTGTGGTGTCTGTGTGTCCAAAGACTGAAATGTCTAGATATTTATTAATCTGTGCAATGTGGAAGGATTTGTACAAAGCCAAATCTAGATCTTAACGCAATGACGTCAACAAATTAGATAGCAACAATCCATATTTAACTTAAAAACAGACTACAGATAACGCAAGCCAAAAGATTAGTATCTTAACGCAAAATTTATGTATTATTAAAAAAAAAACTTAAAAGAACTTTTAAAAACGCGGTAAAACGCCATAATAACAGCTGCACTGCTTCACGCTGTAACTTTTTTAATTTATCTTGCGACAATAGCGCACATGTTACGGACAAAATGTCTAGATTTTAAAGTTACCATGGCAGACTCTAGGCATATGCCGCATAGGCCTTGTTGCGTTAAAATAAGGTTCTATTTCCCGTGAGAATTAATCTTTTGTTCGTATGAGATGTGATGCTAATGAAGCGATATATCGTTCGTTAAAATTTTCATCAAAGTTAAACGTTTGTGTGGGAATTGCGTTTTAGATGTTAATAGAATTTCAAGAATAACATAATTTTTGGGACAAGATTGCTTCGCTTAATTATTCGAGCATTTTAACTGACTTATATTATGGTTACTAAAGAATTATATGGGTCACTAACAATGTCAGGTAAGCATTCTTAGCTGTTCCTTGGATTTATAAATTAAACTATCAGCAAATAACATTCAACATACCGAGCACTAGTATTAACATCTGTTGCCTTTTCCCGTCGACATATTTCCGAAGCCATTTGCCCGCATTTTATCAGAAGAAAGCGCACTCCCGTTTTAATTTCCGGGTCGCCGTTTGGGAGGCGGATAAAAATTATTCCTTTATAAAAGGCTATTTTCAAACAGGAGTCATAATAAAGTTAGCCTGTCTGTTACACTCGTTCTGCAGTAACAGGGTTAACGGCCATTTAATAAACCCGTATACGAAGACTCTTGAATTCATTAAATAAACATTGTTATATAGTCCTAAAATAATTTATTTAGACGATAAACGAATGATATTATTAAAACTTAAATATTACTTTACAAAAGCATTAATATCAGTGGCTTATGGACAGATAACGTCGGTAGAAATTGGCGTGCATTAAACGCTTGAAAGTCATCTTTGAGTTATCCAAAATTGTTACAATGCAGCGCAATTAAAACTGACTTAACAATACATCATTTAAAACACAATACAGGGAGCCAGTAGCAGTGCAAGGTAGCACACAATCGTAAAAGAAGTTAACAACTAAAAAAGTTAGTAATGTAATCAATCAGAGGTCGGCGTGGGCCGCGGCTGGTTTAATGCGTTTTGTTTGTAATCTGATATTAATGAGCCTTTGTAGATGCGGTAGGGGCAATCATTCCTATACTTAATATGACTGGATTCCTTTACATTTTCTATTGTATTTGTAACTAGAGTTGTAATGCTTTTTAACAATTCACGGCCCGACTTCTTATTAATTAATCCAAATAGTTTTTATTAAATGAACACATTGAAAAGCATAGGTTGTTACTGATTGCATTTAGATTTTTTTTTTATAACAACGCCTTACCTACCTTTTGAAGAACCTGAAACATCAATAGCGTCAAATGATTAAGGGTGCGGATTTGCGATCACGTGGCCTGGAGTTTGAATCCCACAATTCGATTGTCGTAAACCATATTCTAGAACATGCATAGAGCTTAGTTATAATGGTTACAATGTTACCAATACAAATGTTAGTAAATTAACCAAAATCGGCTACCATTTAAAAAAAATTTTATTTCTCATCTGAATTTTCTTAGACATGTTGTTTGATATTTATTTTGCGACGTTTTCATTGTAAGTATATATTTTAGTATCTGCGAAACTCGTGTTAAATTCCCAGTACAAGCTCCGATGTCATTGTTACATGATTTAAGGCGTGATTTATTTCGCTTTCGAACTCTGAAGGATATATTATCGTTTGCCTTTTACGATAAAAGGCTGCATACTTTAGAACTACAGCATAAATTGCAATATAGAGGCTTTTGTTTATAAGGAGTTTTTAGGATCAAAAATGGAGGGACAGAATGATAATTCAAAGACAGGACTTGCTTAATTCTGTCGTGGTTTTTACTGGATTCGTATCGTTTTACCGTATTATCATTGCTATATAAATAGTTATATGAATCTCGTATCATTGTGATAGACGGTACAGACAAAGAGAAAATGTAATCACATTCAGTTCAATTTACATACGTTTTACATATCACAATAAATTAACTTGCACAGTACATCTGCAGCAATAAACTTCGGATGTAGACTATTGTCATATGAGAATATTTTGACAAATGTTGTAAGGTCGGTCCGTTGCGATAATGCGACGTACACACGAGCACAGTCGACCATACAGCGGGCAAAGGGTTTATGTTACCAAGTCACGCTTCGTGTATGTTGAAGAAATTGTAAACTTATCCGCGGTTTTACTCTTCATGGTTCCGTGTAATTTCCAATTGTAAATTATTTGAATGCATCGCGTTAGAAATACAATAAAATTCTAACGAAAAAAACTTCTATTTTTTTCATCATTATCATCAGATCACTATACCCCACTGAGGGGATAGAAGCCTACCCTAAGGGCGACTAAGCCTTAGTCAACCACGGTTGCCTAATGCGGGTTGGTTGACATTACGTATATCTTTGAATTCCTTTTCCGATATGTGCAGCATCACGATGTTTACCTTCACCGTAAGATATATGTACACATGAAATTCAAAAATTGATGTATTGCAATGCACATTGCTGCATGGCGGAATTCAAACAATGTAGACTACAAGTCTTGACTTAGTTGGTCGTATTGTGTGTAATTTTTATTACTAGTAACAAAATAGAATGTTTACGATTTATAGCACATCTAGAAATAAATTCATTTAACTGAGCCAAAGCCCAAAATTGCTAAAGGTAGTTTCTTAGTAAAGTGTACAACAAACTGTAAATATTGCGGATTAGTAGAGGGCTCTCATCGCTTGCCTTGATTAGACAAGTACAATTTCAATTGTACAACTTAAACAAAATACCGAATGTAAGGCCTTGTTATGTTTGATCAAACGAGTAGCCATATTTAAAAAATGTGAGTAAAAGTAAAAATGTTTGTTTTCTTGAAGATTTTCTTTCGGGGATTGTGGAACTCTAAAATCATTTATATTCGGTTTTATGTCGTCAGATAATAATACATCAAAAGCTTAACATACGAGCGGAGCGATCGCACGATTGTTAGCAGATTACGTTCGTAATTTACCGAACTTCATTTTTATTTGTAATAAACATGATATTTTGGACGTCATATCCGATATAATGTTGCTTGCCAGTGACATATGAGTAGTATATGAACCTAAATACAAATAAACGATCACGGAAATAATAAAATTACCTATTCAGAGCATTTGTTATGTAACAACTGAAGAATAAAACAAAAATTACTCGGTACTCTTACTTATAAAGGATATGAAGATGATACATAAAACAAAAGGAAGCTACGATAATTAGAAGCTCGGAGGAAAGAACTCTTTGGAATTTCACTCGTATTTGTCTGTGTTACAGGACATAATTGTAAAAAGGAAAAAAAAAGCAAATGAGATATTTCACGACGTAAGAGATAAAATTTCCAACTATATATATGGTACTATTATTTGGCATGTAATTTGTAAAATTTAAGAACTCTGGTGTTCTTGTCGGTGGAACAATTTCCAATTAACCCTCTCGAGTGCCATCGCCTTCACCTCCTGATACGACACGATGTTCAATTTCTGCTTTATCTGTTGCATTTTTGTTATTGTTGGTCTCCCTTATTTCTTTCCCGTTCATTTTTCCTTCTATTATCGTAGTTATAAGGTCATCGTATCCTATCGGATATCCCATCATTTTTTTCTCCTCATGCTTTATCAAAATATCTCAAAAGCACTTTAGAAATAGATTTTTGGAATTCTTCTACTTGCTCTCTTAATTCATTATTCTCTAAACCCAGATAACTTTCTTATTCCAACTAATAATTCTAACAAATATAATAAAACTAATTAAAAACGTATCACTTCAACAAAAGTATTAATAATATTATAACTGTATTAAGTATTCGTAAAATTTTAATTCTTTAATAAAGTTATCCCTCAGGCGCTACCAATAACGAACTCCGATAACGAGACGAGAATCTAATCAGAGATGTAAATGAGCGGGACTCGTTATAAAAGCAATCGGATTAAAATGAGTTCCATTGCGATGCAAGTCGCAAACTATGATCCCCAGTACTCAGTTATTCCCGACCTCCCGCCTTACACAACTTGCGACTAACTTCTTCGCAAACCAGATTTAATTCAGACCGACAACTATTTCAGCTTTTGCCGCTGATTAAATAGTGACTGAATATTGTCTGGTTTCTGAATACTGTCTGGAGACTGATCATTATCTATTTGACTGTTGTAAGTAATATGGTTGCATCGCAATGTTTTCCGTTCTTACGGTGAAGGAAAACATTGTGATGCAACCTGCACATATCTGCGAAGAAATTCAAAGACATGTGCGAAGTCAACCAATCCGCACCGGGCCAGCGTGGTTGACTAAGGCCTAGTCACCCCTAATTTGGGGTAGGCTCCGAGCCCCTCAGTGGGGACGAAAAAATTAGTTGATGATGATGATGATGTTGATGAAGTAATATGTTTGAGAACTGAACATCGTCAGTCGAGCAACTGAACATTACAAATCTGGTTACTGAATATTGTTTTTCTTGGTTAGCCTTTACTACTTTTATTTTTAACAAACATTTTAAAGCATTCGTACCTATTATCCTTAAGCATCGGTGGCTCAGTGGTTGAGCACTTGACTTGTAAGGTCTAAAAACAGGCCGTTGGTTCTAACTCTATGCACCAATTTGTTTTCGATTTTAAAATTTCATACGTTCATTTATTGGACGTACCTTATCTAAATTACAAAATTTTAAATAGTAAAGCACAAACTACACCTTTTCTTATTTCAGCTTACTCATAAAGCTACGTATACATTTGTATTACTTGCGTTCACACGTGTACTTCCGGGACATTCATCCCCCTATCTTCCTCTATCCCCTCTCCGTTCCGCTCCGGGACACCGCTAAATAGGAATTTTTATTCATCCCGCAATATTATCAGTAATATTACCTCGGGAAACTTCTGTCATTCTCGTTTATAGATCTTTTTACGATGATCTCGGAGAAGTATGAATCTTGATTTGTTTTACTTAGTTTAATATGGTTTTATTTGGTGATTTTCTATTTTTTTTTATTATTTTACCTATTTTATTTAACCATCTTTAATCACTTGAATCTTTTTATTGAATAATTATCAACGTGGAAATTAATGATGTCTCTTATTTATTTTTAAGTCATTATTATAATTATTGGAAACTAGAATCTACGGTTTCTAATTTATTTCGATCTACTAGGTTTTTAATTTATTTAACGACTACATACATCCAGTCTACTTATTCATTCTCCGAAATGAAACCCTATAATATTATTTAATTTCGTTTCTAATTCTACCAAAGCTGAAGCGTAACCTTTGAAACATTCAATTCGTTCCTGTTTTATTTACTCCGGGTGTTCGTTGACACCGTCATGCTTTTAATACTACGCATGAGTACCTTAATTGCTTTCGAGGGGACTAAATAATTCGACATTTTTGAGGGAAGACCGAGAGGGACCGGAATCTCAAATATTTGGGGCGACGTAAATCGTGGCCATGTCACACAACCCTATTTCTTGTTTACTAATAAAATGGGTATTATCTTTTAATTTGTCGTCCTTGCATCTCCATTGGAATTCTTTCCTTAAATACTGCAAATAATTTTTATTTATCCGGTATTAAAATTTATTAAATTACCTTTGCTATATTACATGGACGCTCTGTTAATAATTTTGAATGCTCTGTTTCCCAAAGCAGCGTTGTATTCGAGCCTATATTTTTTAACCTAATTCTTTTTTATCGTCACTCTAACTTTAAAATTTGTGTAATAGTCTTTGAACATATTTTTGCCAATTAAACAAGCTGTCTAAGGTCTATACGTCGTAAAAATAATGTCTATAAAAATAAGATTTCAAATCATGATTCAATATAACACACGCACTGCGCAGTACCGTTAAGCGGCGGCCGCACGCAAGCGGACCTTATGCCTCATATTATACTGAAGAATATAAAACTAACCGATAAAACAGAACGCAGACAATAAACCATTTGTTATTCTGTATTCCTTTATGTGTGGTTAACGTACTTGGTACAAAGTTAAGGGTCACAAGTTGAAAAAAAACATTTAAAAACCACGTAACCATAATGTTTTTCAGAGCGATTAGAACTATATAAAAAAACATCAATATATTGGTCCTTATTTTTTGACGTGATAATTTTTTATAAATTGATGAACGCCGACTGCATGCAGCAAAAAGCATGACTCAGTCACGTTCCTCCTGGGCCTAACGCGTTTCGGGTTTGCTAATCGTTATATTATCTTTAATTTGTAGTCATAAGCAAACTCGGAAACTAATTAATCCGTTACCACTTTTCAAAATAAACCTCTACAATATAACAAATGCGAAAGATGGATGTTTGTTAGAGTTTGTCACTTAAACTGCTGAACGGATCTCCATGAAAATTGGCATAGTAGAGAAATGTATGGAAGAACACAAAGACTACTATGGATCTCGGAACTAGTTATGGTTCCCAAGGGATACGTAAATTTTGCTATGTACTCGATAATTCCGCAACGGTTCATCACATCTTACTGAAATTTTGTACAGATATAAAACATAATCTGGCATAACACATAGGATACTAAGTTTTATTTTAATCCAGCGTGGACAAAGTCGCCGGCGACAGCTAGGAATTTATAATTGTTGATAAAAAATGTTCAAAATTAACGTAAGAAAATGTGCAACCTATGTTGCAAAATAACGAAAGACTTTATTGTTTCTTTTTCATCATCAACCTGCCCTTGTCCCTATGGAGGGTCGGCACAGTATGTACTACTTTTCCACACATCCCTATTAGCGGTCATATCTGAATTCACACCTTTCTTACGCATATCCTCTTGTACACAATCCATCCACACTTTCCTCGGTCTTCCTCTACCTTTGTATCCATCCACATGTAACGCCATTACCTTTTTATTGTTTCTTTTTATGTGCTTAATTTTATTTGAAAACTGAAGCCTAAGTATTAACATCAATCAAATGTAAAAAGTCTAGAACAATGGTACAATGTTTTTATTACTCTATAAACCTGGTAAGTATGTCGATAAAACTCTAGTACATCGAAAGCGTACCACCTAAGTGATATGCATAGTGTTCATAAAACTGCCTACGTGGAAATTTAGCCTAAAGGTGTGTTTCCACTGCAGGACAATGACCGAAGATGACCTATTTTATTTAGAGGATGTTGCAAATTAAATAAAATTTAAAAATAAATTGAATGGACACCATCATAAATAGTTCTAAATATGATTCACATTTTTAAATTAGGTATTTAACGTTAAATAATAATTAATAATTAATGATTAATTAATAATTGTTTCATGCTTTTTATAATCAATAACTATGTACAGATTTACACTGCTATAAACAAACTTGACCATAATTATGTATTATATAACATCCTATATAAGCAAGTTCGCATGCAATCTTACTTCTAACTAATATTATAGATGTGAAAGTTTAGATGGATGTATGGACGGATGTTTGTTTGATGGTAACCCTAGAATGGCTCAACGAAATTCAATTAAATTTGGCACATATGTATTATAGAACGTTATCTAAAAGAACAGATAAACTTTTTAATTTTTGTTTTAATTTCGCGCGAACAGAGTCTCGGGCCACATCTAGTACCTTTGATAACTCTTTATAACCTTAAAATCCACCCACTGTTGTTAATAAGTCATAAAATTCAATTCACTTTTAATAACATTCCAGGCGGAGCCCTTTAAACGTGCGTGTAATCAAGACGCCATCTCAAAGCCGCTTGTTATCTAAACATTATAATATTTCAACTATAACCACAAAGATAAGGGTACCGCTTATCGATATAAAAGATTCCGGATCACACACGACGTCTGTGCCTCTATTGTGCTCGGGTTTACGACTGACCGACATAAGGTTGTGGATTCGACGCCCACTAAACTACTACCGATCCGCCGACCCATATTTCTGATACGGTCAAGGGTTAAAGTTTATTTTTACTATGTTATATTATTCTCGTTTTATATATTGTGTTATGTTTTTGTTCTAAATCTTTCTTGCCGAATTGAAGTGGTGTGAAACAAAGTTATTATTTTGCATTAAAAAAATAACACATTTCATTTAATGCATCATTTTAATGATCTCGATATAATTATTTTAATTTAAAAAAAAATGTGTGTAAGGTGATTACGGACGATAATTGTACGTGGTAACGTCATTAAAATGGTGAATGTTGAAGAGAGAAAGATGAATGATGAGAAGAGACAACGGGAACGCTTTGGCCGATTGTACTCGTACCTCTCTATCACTTGTTCAGCTCTCTTACCTTCATGGTCGGCTCAGGCGGAACGTGATAAGGTGTCATCGGTTTATAAGACGTTATCACGTCAAAACGAATTATTTTTTTACTTATCGTGTTAATATAATATTACTACTTACTAATTTTATAAATTCAAATGTTTAAATGGATGTTTGTTAGTATGTAAGTATTGGTATCAGAACGGTTCAAGGGATATCGAATTTGCCATAGATATAGAACATAGTCTAGAAAACCACATAAGCTGCTAATTACCTTTTATTATAATTCAACGCAATCGGAGTCGCGGGCGACAGTTGTAGTTACCATAAAGGTGTTTTTTTTTAATAATGTAATTTTAAATGATCACAAATTTAATGCCCGATAGAACACTGTAAATATTTGAGAAGTGTACCTACTATTGAACTCGAATACAAACCGATTACGTTTAAATTATATTATTATATCAGATTCTATCGGAAAAATGTTTAGCTACTCACTTTAGTAACAAAATTTATGTATAAAATGGAATGGTGAAGATATGGTAATAACAGGTTTTTTTACTAAAAACAATCCGGCTCGAAGGAAAATTTTGTTGCTCGGATAAAAAAGACTTTGATAGATTTTGTAAAAAACATAAATTATTCAGATGTAAAAATAAATGTATTATAAATAAAACGAACGCTCTGTTGCACCAAGATGATAGTTATAATAACGAAAACAAAAGACAACACTCCTTTTTGAAAAAATAGAAAACAATAGTTAACTATAAAAAAAAAACAATTTAAGGGGGTCGACAGCGCACTGGCCACATAAACTCGGGGTAGCAACTAATATCAGTTGGAATATTATAATAGTAACAAAAAATGTCTTGAGTTCGAATCTTGCTACATTAAATTCCTGAAAAAATACACATTATTAGGTACATTAACGTAGTTTTAACAAATAAGTTCAATTCCTAGCTTGCGAATAATTTACTATGATAGGTACTTTAGTATGTAATGTTATGAGTTTTAAACAAGTTTAATAATAAAACGGTGTGAATCGATGGCGAAAGTTATGGGTTCAAAACCACACTAAACGTATTAATTAAAAGTTTTGTGTAATACGAAATGATTTCGTGTCTTGATTTATTGGTTTGTCTTACCAATTTGGAACGATGACACGGAATCGATGACCTACAGTTGAAATTGATTTTTCGAAACCGGATTTCATTTATGGTACATACTGTGTCAAGTATACACATAGGTGTTCCTCTCTGATAAAATGTGTGGTGGCGCAATTCATTAACAAAATATTTGAAATCGAGTATAGTCAGGATTGATGAATGATTGTAGATAGTAATAATACTATTACTTTACTATTGGACAGTGGTAGACGCAAGCCACGACCACACAGAAGACAGGCGTGAAATGGAAGCTAATCCGCGTTTGGCCTGATGAGTGTGAATTCCGGATGCCTAATGTTAGTCCTCTTCCCCATCCCACCGTTTTTCTATAAGGTAAAGATGGGACGAGGGAAGAGGATTTGACGGACGAGCATAGGAAGAGGAAATTTTCTCTTTCAGGGCGTCTCCTCCTCCGTTGATTAAGCGATTAGGCGACATATACATACAATTGCGAATGTTTATTGGCAGCGGTCACTTCCCTATTTCAGCGATTTCAGATGGAAGCTTGCTCGTTTGCCACTTTGTAATATAAAAAAAACTGATTTCTACCAATCTGCTCTTTAGATGTTTATTACTTAAATTTTTAGTAAAAATAAACCTGTTTATATTCACGTCATACAAAATTATGACATAAAATTGACAGTACGCTGACGAGCGCTCGTTTGCAAAAGTGTTTCCTCAGTCAATAGTGCTTGTAAACGCGTTTAAAAGCGGCCTTACTCGGGTCCCCGACTAAGTTTTACTGCGTTCATAAATCGTGGGTAATACGCTGTACAAGCTTTCAAGGTACAAACAGCTGAAGAACTAAAAACCGCTGACTTTATAACCGCATTGCGTCATAATTCAAGTCTAATTAGGAAACCCATGAAGTTGAAAGAAATTTTTGGAAGTTCATTTTCATGACAGAAAGAACCTGTACATCTGGAAATAAGTAAAATGCTAATTATCAACATCTGAGGCACTATAGCCGCGGGTGAACCTGGGCTTGGTCTATTAAATTTCTCCACGTTATTCTACTGTGGAATTTTTGCTTCCAGCCTTTGACGCCGATATTCTTAAAATCGCGTTCGATTTACTAAGGTTAGGGTAAATAAATAAATGGCATTTACACTATTAATAGTAAAATCTATTAGTAATACTACTAGAAACTACTATTAATAGCGTGAATTGTAATATTTAAGAACCCAATCTTGTTAAGAATGTAAAAACATTTTAGTGGCCAAAATTATCATTACTATAGAGAACTAATAAAAAGAATGGTCATTTTCATAGTGATTTTAATTAGCCAGCCAGCCAGCGTTTGCTCCTGACTCCGTACGCGCGATTTTAAAAAAACCTGTTAAATAGACTATGTGTTCTTTGAGGCAGTATTCTAAAACTATACTTTCATAGTATATATATATATATATATATATATATATATATATATATATATATATATATATATATATATATATATATATATA
>JAAOEG020000009.1:7789536-7799923 GCA_011763625.2 Papilio bianor
CCGTGGTAACCCCAATATTGCTCTGAGGCCGTTGTTATACTGAACACGCAGTGCGCTGTATGCTCTCAGGGTGAAGGGTGAATATTACAGAAGATCTGAAATAGTTCATCATCATCATCAGCTCACTATACGTCCTCACTAAGTTACGTGTTGCCCCTTAGCAACGACGCTGACCCAGCACGGGTTGGTTGACTTCACACACATCTTTGAATTTCTTTTCATATATATGCAGTGTTTATCACCTTTTCCTTCACCGTAAAAACGTCAGATAAATGTACATGTTAAATTCGAAAAACGAAAAACACGTTGGTACATTTTAGTATTCGTAATATAATTAATAAATAAAGTAATAAGTAAATTCTATGATAACCTTTGTTTAGTATACACCGTTTTTGATATCTATTCAAGAATATCTGCAATATGTATATTTGGTCTACCGCATATTATATTGTTTAATTTCTTTTATTTTTATTATAAGTGGCAACTGTGATTTTTAATAAGTTATAAAAACATTTCGGTGAACTTTTGAACTATTATAAATCTTCCCATGTGTGATTTGTTTAATTTATTCAATAGCATTTAATAACGTTATGTGAATTATGATTTTTTATTTTTTAATAATGGTTTACCTAAATAAATGACTTAACTTGTTGGTATTTCTATAATATATACCTGAACTCGATATAGTCTTCTTTTGACAGTTTTGACTTCCTTTGAGTTGCGGGCGTCAGCTTGTCGTTTATATTAATGGGGGCTACGAACTGATTGAGGCACCTTGGTTAAGCCTGCAAGATTGACCGATGGTCTTGTCAAGGATACATGAGAGCACTGGGTGCGGGTGGCACAGGATTGGATATTATGACAATCGATGAGGATGGCCATCCATGACTGTAAGTCATAGACGACCTTTGGTTGCTAATATTAAAATAAAATAAATTCAGTAGATTTAAGAATAGGATATTCGCAGCGACCCAAGCTATCCATTAGATCAAGTATGAAATGAAATTCTAATTAAAGAATACCCAATAGAAGACACTTGATAAATCTACGTTGATACAAGGTCGTTCTACCAATCAGAGAAGTTTTCTAGTGACCCTTATTAACTGACCGTGACTATCAATTTTCCGATTTCAATTACGTTACGCAAACTTGAAACTATTTTGTTTTCATGCATATTTCTTAATTATAACCACTCTTCTGAATATGATGTCAGTCACCTAATGTCGTAATTTCATTATTCATTAGTGCAAGCATGCGGAGCGCCATAGATTTCTGTTCGCGCAAGACTTTAGGGCTTGCTAGCGTTGTGTATTCTTCAGCAAGCAAGATTCCCTGCATGTCGTTTTCATCATGGATGAATTTCAATAGTCTACAAAGTAGTCTACTAAGTAGTGGGACTACTTTTTTGTACTAAAAGGAAATCGCATCTTATTCCGCTTTTGCTAATTTTATCAACTAGCTTTTAAATTTCTATAAATATTAGTTAAATTTGAATGTACCATTACAAAGATAACTGGCAATGTAAATTTGAGCATTAATTTTGGTCATGGTTAAGGCAAAAACTTCTGTTTTGACCAGTTAAGATAATTTTAACGACCGTTAAACTAGAATTACAACACATAATATTCGCTTTAGTGACACCTGGCCTCTTTTGCGTCGAAACGTGTTTTTTACACAGTCTCGTTTAAGAAATCGTACGGCATTTTTTCTTGAATGGGCCTTTTTTAAATTACATGTGAATAGGAAATTATTGCCTCGGAAACCGAGGGAATGTTTAATTTAGTCGTAGTTTAACATCAATTAATAAACATAATGATACAAGTCCTGCCAGGATAAGATGAAAAAATTAGTGACCACATTGTTGTGATATTTTTAATACATTTTCTTCAGAAACTTCTTACATTTTATTATAAAATTGCGTCTCATAGAAAATTTTCTCCTATTTTTAAATCAGTGTCTTTTATAATAAAGTCTGTCGTCGACAGGCGAGAGCGTTGCATTTTTATTTTCAATAGTGCCCCCCCCTCCCGTGCCCCCCGTGCCCCCGTGCCCCCTCGTCCCGCGGCCTCATTAATTCTTAAAGCAACGACAAAATATTGTGACGCCTTGCAACTTGCTTTTCCATAACAATTTCACGGGCGCAAATTATGTTATTACAGTACTTCCTTTCAAGTAGTTGTCATTTACTAGAATACAAAACATTAACTTAAAACACACATTAACAAGCTTTTGCTCACGACTCCGTCCGCGCGGATAAAAAATAACTTAATTGGTAGCAGTACTATGTGTTTTAGCAGACTATTTTCCATGTCGATGTCAAATTTCCTCCAGACACATTCAGTCGTTCTGAAGAAAAATTCGAACAAACATACATCCATGCACGTTTTCGCATTATTAATTAATACTAATAAGTAAGATTGATACGACTTATTGTTGATTTTTGTGTCTCGGGTTTTGTCAAAGATAGTGAGAAGGATGACGATATGTTTAATACATGAATTTTGGATTTTGAAACAAACAGCGTTTAGGTCCAGCTAACAAATTCGTAGTAATAAAAAAAATATGTTCGGTAATGTGCATTTAAGCTGCTCTGAAACAAAAAGCGATACCAATATTTTTATATAGATTTTTCGCTAATGAGAAGTTAAAATATACAATCAAATAATTCAACAAACAGACATTGCTTATCTACCTTATGTGCATCGAATATGTGAGAAACTTTTAAACTTAAAAACTAAGTTACTGAACTTTGCGAACCACTTTAAAAATCCTTTTAGTACTTTTTAAGTTTATAGTTAGCAAACAAACAAACAACAAAGATTTAGGAACGATGGCGTTAGATTTTACGACATCTAGAAACTGGATCGCAGCTGCGTTTTACGAATAATATTAACGTTGAAAACGATACTACACTTCCATTGAGTTGAATTTCTCATGAGAAATTCGATCGACAAAAGTTTTAGAGAAGCAAAAAATATTTTATTTTCGTAACTATAATACATACCTACATCTTAGACTTAGTGCGCACGGGGGGAAGTCGTTGGATGCAGAAGGCCGAGAATCGCATTCTGTGGAAGACATTGGGAAAGGCCTACGTCCAGCAGTGGGCGGATAAAGGCTGATGATGATGATGATGATGATGATACCTACATCATTAATTTAGATTTCCCTGTGTGTGTCACGAAAACAAGAAAAAATATTACATCTTGCTACTGAACTTTTCATGAAAGTGATAAATTTAAACAACTTTGAATGTTCTTAACTTGTACAAGATTAAAAACATTTTCACAACACGTTTACTTTCTCAGCAATGACATTGTTTAAAAAAGTAGACCCTAATGAAGTCATTTTCCTTGCATTTAATATGAGAGAAAAAACGTTTTTAAGCCGAGCTCCGTTGTAAAGGGTTAGCGCCAAAGTAATCGAGTGTCATTACTCGACTATGAATAAATTACACAAGTTCCAGGCTCCGCTTTGTATATCACTCAAAGTCATAAGCTTAAGCGATTTTTAAATTGTACTGCAAGTGAATTTAAAAATCTAAACGCTTATATATGTAAATAAGCCCGGTTTAAGTATAGAATCTAATTCATTTTGCGCCGCTTAGAAACTGTAAAATGTATATTACGTTAAATCTCCACATTGTATATCGTCGCTGTTACGTGTCTTCTGTGGAATGCGATGTATGAAATCTATCAATGAATTAGTAATTCCATTAATAGGTTCTACTCCACAAGTCTTTATATTTAGTATTACCCTTCTTTAACTTCAAGATAACATAATCATCATCGTCATGAGCTAGTTTTTTCAATACAAATAATATTTTTGCTTCGCTTATCTCTTTTAACTCAGTTCCCAGCGCGGTGTTCGTATGAACCCCGAGCGGGTAAAATTCGCTATTATATAGCATTCAGTGCGCCGCCAGCACCGCCCAGCGCTAAAATTGTTCTGGCCGCCTGAGGCACATTTACTTTATAAGGTGCAGCTTTGAGGTCTTTTAAAATATTATTACGTGTTATATACGACGCTTGTAATCGCGCGATAATTTACCTGGACTTCGTTATACTAAAATACCTACCTAATACCTAAAATAATAGATACTATTGCTTGATTAGAATGCAAATTGCTCACACTGAGTGTTCGTTCAAGTTCGTTGTTCAATCAATCTATTTATATTAATTTTGATATAATTGGAAAAATCGGATGCTGCACCCTTTCAGATTTTAGGAGTAGTATCCATTGCAATGAATCCCAGCATATCGGAAGAATTTAATAAGAAGCGTATCTTATGTGGAAAGGACGATGCTAAGGAGTTATATAGGTTAGATTGCGAATTCCTCGGTCCAGGACGTGCATGCGACGTCCTCTCACAAAGCCTTGAGAATGTCTTTATATATGATGGAACTCATCTCTTTACCGTTCAATAAATTGTGGTGAAACCTTTAGCTTATATTTGAATTTATCAATCTTGGAAAATCTTATAAGGCTTCATGCTACTCTAGTTCATATCTTCCGTAAATAGAAATAAATATAGTGACATAACATATAATATAAAACATCGTTTCGGTAACAAAACCATACACATATTAATCCAGCAAATTTCATTTTTAAGGTGCTTGGTTGTTTATGTTGGTTCTATTATTTCATACTTCAGATGCTTATAATAGGAACCTTATCCGACAATAAAAACATAAGATCTTAAAGATGTAAAGAAGCGAAAATGTATACTATGCTTTATGTTTTAGTGATATCTCTGTTTGCCGATTCCGAAGTGTGGCCGTTTTCTTATGAGCTCCGACTCAAAAACACTTTAATATCAAACTGTCTTCCGAGTCTTCCTTACTTTTATAACATTTTTATTCTCATCTTTATGGCAGAAGTGGTTTTTATACCAAAGGAATACCTTTGTCTTCGCCTCGAGTTTGAGACTGTTACAAAGATATGATGCAATTATTCAGCTCTGTGTTTTTATTTCACTTTTACATTGTTTGAAGGTAAAATATTAAAGAAAGTTTTTTCGAGCTCCTTTATCTTTAGTACTTCTGCTATGATGAACATTTGAAGTTTTTTAATGTTAGCGCAGTCGAGTTATACTAACTACTTCACACGGATACTTCTTCATTGATTTTAAGAAGAAATAAAATAATGTTTCTCAATTGTTTTACTATTTGACACTTAATTTCAATGCTAAAAATTACAATATGTATGTGTGATGCGTTTATTTTAATCATAGGGTTGGGTACAACAACAATCTCGCATCTATCTTTTGTATATACTCGTAGTCACAATTTCCAAGGAGCATGAGTATACAAGTAATCAGAACAAGCGTGTTTATTAACCCATAAATTTATTATTTTATATTGGTTCAGGAAGATTGACAATTGTCACATTAGCAGATACTCAAGTTCAAAGTACTGATTCAAATCCAACAAGGCAAGTAAATAATAACGCGAACAAAGTTCCACAAACAAAGTTCTTGAATGCACGAATGAGTTCTTTTATCGAGGCAATTTGTGCGGGACGGGCGAAAGCTTAGATATTGTTGTGATAATCTTTCTTTAAGGACATGAATTTCTTTGATGCGCACTTTACGGAACTTTTGTTAGCTCGGGTATTATGTGGTGGAATTTGTGGTATATTGTGAAATTATCAGAAAGCATTACTTATACCGAACAGCGTATTTAAGTACTGTAATAAATTGTTTTGTAGTATACCACATTATGTTTATGACTCCATATAACAGTAGTATACGAGTAGTGTACGATGTTTGTTGAACGTTGATACCAAAGGAGAACATGACCAGATTATAAAAGCGCCGCTTCGGTAAATATTTAAGTTATTGTAAAAGATCTACGACCCCTAATTTTATTTAACTTTTCGATCTATGTTTGTATATTTCTGTGTGTGTGTGTTTATCTCTCCTATACGGCTAGACTGATTTTAATGAAATTGTATTTTGCATTCGGGTGAACTCGAGAATGGTTTAGTTTTACAATTCAAACAAATATCAATTGTTTTTTAAATTATTATAACTTTTTTTTATTTATTGTTGATTTTGGAATGTTTTACATTTGAACCGGCAGACTGCCCTAAGTTCACAGTGTAGTGTTTAATTATTATTTTTTGACTGACTTGTCACTGTTTACTTTGAAGAGGCATTTACAGCTTCACCGGGCTTGAGATGGCCGAGTGCAGATGTCACTTACCCTAAACGTCGTTTTAAGAGTAACTGAGCTGGAGGGCTCCCTCAGGAACCTCGGATCATTATTTCGTTAATATTACCTGATTAAGAGGCCGCCGAGCTCTTAGGTCGCTTCGGTGGATGCTCCATGGAGTGACTGGACTTAAGGACCCCAGAGAGGGGACCTCGTGTTGGGCTGTCACTCAATACGCGTTTAGCATTCCGATTCGAGGGTGCCCGACAAAGCCAAACCACGGTTTCATCGGTTGCTGTTATTTGATTACTATTATTACTGTTGATGTATCTAGCATTACTACCACTTCGGAAAGCGTTTGATCTGGGTGAAGAAGTGGAGTAAGAAACTCAACGTAGCAACAGCAACGCTTCTATAATTAACAGGAGAGAACGCGCGAGAATAATTTCCGTAGTCTACATAGACTACGGAGTATGGTCTGATAATGATGTTGTTTAACCATAGCTTGAGTGATTGTCATTGCATAGTCTTGAAAGACAAGAACGTGCCAAGGCAAAATAACTATGCGACGCCAACTTCAGGCAAGTCCAAATCTATGTGTAGATCATTGTTACGCATTTATTATGGGGCTTCCGTGGCCCTACGCAAGAATCTGTTCTAAGTCATCTGAACTCGTTGTATTTGTTTCGGAGTTATGTATAACCGGACTAGTATCTAATATTTATCTATTTTTAAGTCCAACTTTTCGCAAAAGTGGGTGCTGCGATCGAAATCAGGAAGATATTTTGTAACTTTTTGTTTACATTAACTTAAATATTTACTCGGTTATTGTACGGCAACGGTGCAATATAACTTACTGAAATTTAGCACAAGTATAGAACACAGACTGGAATAACTTGTGGGATACTTTTCACCGACTAAAAATGTTATGTTCTCGAGGGATATGTACTTTTTTCACATATTTACTCGATAAGTCCGCAATGGCTTACCATATTCTTTTGAGATTTTGTACAGTTACAAAACATCGTCTTAATTAACACATAGGTAACTAAGTTTTGTCTTAATTCTGGGCGGACGGAGTCACAGGCGAAAGCTATTAATATTTAATATTATAAATGCCAATGTTAATGTTGAAATGTTTGTTATCTCCAGAACGGCTAAATAGGTCTCACGGAAATTTGTCACAGACATAGAACATAGTCGGGAAAACACATAGGCTGCTAAGTAGGTTTTTTGTGCAACTCCGCCCGGACGGAGTAATACAGTTTTAAGTAATTAACTTAAGGAATACCACAAAGAGCCTCAAGAAACAAGAAAAATCAACAACAACTATTAATTATTATTCCTTTGTTTGATATATAAAATGCAAATATGTGTAATAAACTGATATTGTGAGAATCAAAGCGTAATTTTGCGTTAATATTGTATCTTGGCGAAGACAACAGCCTCCGATACGAAGCAATCTGACGCTTCGTTGAGTGGGGCCGCAGCCGCCTATATTATAGATTCTCTCCACCGACACCTAAATTAATTAAGAAATTGTTCTATGAATAATTTACTGACGTCATTAATGAATGTAATATATGTTGTTTCAAATCCTTATTTAGTACACTCTTGTGACTTAGCCTCTTACACTCTTATTAAACTGCTCAAATAATTTTAAATTGAAACATATGTACGTATTTTAGTTTTTTGAAGCATTTGATTTCGTTGACTTTATCTGTTGTAGTAATATTGACGAGATATCTTAAATTTAATGATATTTCTTTAAACTGGCCATCCGTATTGTTATCGGAAAATGACAGTGCTAACAAGCGTAGGCTTCTTGTCATGAATAAATTACAAAAGTTTGCCGTCCGCAGCGTCAGGAATGGCGCCGGATACTATATAGAGAATATAGAGGACTTTTTGAAGTTCAGTGTACTTCGTCGAACATCATGTTTGATGGCTTTTCAATTTTCTTTAAAATCTGCTTCACATAAAATTATTTTCTTTTAGCGGAATATAAATTTGGATCATGTTGGAAACATTTTTAATTGTTGACACTTGTTGACTATTATATTGTTGACTATTTAAGAATTTCAAAGGATGTTTTTGCATTTTGATTATTGCCAGAATTATATTACACTTTTTACCTTACAATTACATGTCACCATTACTAGTTGTTTAGGTTTTTTTCGTTTCAGTTGTACAGTAAAAAGTTACATTGTATTTCCGAATGTGAATGGTTGGAAAATGGTTAGTAGTATAGAAAACTATAATTAGTTTAGGATCACCGGTTATATTGAACCATTTAAAACATAAAGTTTAATAATGTTAATTTCTTGTTATTATCTAAATAGTAGTAATGCTACATTGTCTTCGTTCCACGTGAATACATATTTTCAACATCCAAAATATTTTCTTAAAGGATCCCCTGATCCTTTAAGTGTCCTTGCAAAATACCGTAAGCCCGCAAACTAACAAAGTTGGGCTAACTTTCATCAGCAAATTCTTTATACCCCCAAAGCAATTTGCAAGCGACGTTATTTCGTACACGCCGAGACAACGAGCGGCAATCCGAACCCTGATTAGCTATTACATGCTTTTTATCGACCTTAAGAAACTCAATCTACGATAGTTGCGTCGAATCTTATTGAAATTTATGATGATAACGTTATAAAATGTTTAATAATATTGAGTTTCAGAGACTGTTATTATGAGATTGCTTTATAAAATACAAAATACGATGATACAAAATATTTTGATTTAAATGAATGTTCTGAAGTAGAGATTTGAGTATGAAATCGATAGTTTACTGTGACATGCTATACGAAGATAATAAAAGAAATACGATACGAGGCACGGTAGTTAAATTAATTTTTTTTTGGAGCCTTACTCGATAAAAATGGTTTGATTTTGATAGATATGTGGTGAACGTGAGGATATAGTAATAAATCCAATGATCCATTTATCGATTGGTTAAAATAGAACAGAAGAGGAGCTTAGGGTTTTTATTACCCACGAGAGATCAAGAAAAGGCAGTAGTTTGGAAAAACCCTGATCGAGAACGATATTAAGATCTGATGAATTAATTGTTAATATTTCCCGCAGATATGTTTTCGTATATCATGATACCATAACCATTTTGCAAAACATTTTAAATCCTATAACTAGGAGGGTGGAGTATGGACTATTCAAATTAATTTTGTTATGCTAAAACAAGATGATGAGATGAATTATTTTCCGAGCCATTAATACGTGGAGGTACCCGCATCGCATGCGGGCTTAACCGAGATGTTGAAAGATCCTGCGAAAACAATATAACGGTTGAGCGATTTTAATCCTTTAGGGGTTTTGTCTCACGGACCGTTAAAAGACGTTTTTGCCTGATTAATCTAATCCCTCGTCCGAATGTAATTGTTCGTTCGCCGCGGCTGTCTACACGTCTTTAGGAAATGAACGCCTGTCCGGAGCTTAATAATAATTCATTGGCTCAGTTTTACGCTCGATTTCTTTTCATTCGTGAACCATTTCTACAAAGCGGAATCAATTAATCAAATTTTAATTACTCAGACTATTGTTAATCTATAAATTACAATTAGTTTAAATTACAGAAATTGCTTTTGTTATAGATCTGAAAATCGTTAACTAAAATTATGTCCACTGTCTACTTCAAAAGGGTCAACTAGTTTTAAAGGTGGAAAATGTTCTCCATACTATTATTATAATATTAAAACGGTTAATATTTTCCAATACTTAATTAAATTTGGAGGTGATTTAATAATTTCTTACTATACTCTACCTCTTAAAGGTTTGCTTTTCTTGCTCCATAAAGCATGGACTACTTGAAATTCATTGTGGAATCCTCGGCAAATGTAATTACTCAACCGGACCCATAAACCCTTATAAAGCATTCCCAACATTAGCGTACAAATTCAATTGAATTTGCATAATTTATTGCGGACCTTGAAAAGCCGTGATGCAGCTCACGTGAAACTTTACAGAGATTATTTCCGTTTGATATACTTAGCTTTTAAACTTATTTTTGGATGAGTGTTGTTAAATTGTGAGTATTTTTATCTTTATGTTAAGGGTACTTAGCCTTATACCAATCAGTACTTTTCTTTTTTTTGTTATCGGGGGGGAAATCTTCAAAAGATACCCTGCTTTCTAAGGGAAAGACAGGGTTATGTGAGACTTGAATCACCAAAACCCCCTCGGTGGCCATCATCGAGAGCGATTGGAGAGTC
>JAAOEG020000009.1:7805468-7815539 GCA_011763625.2 Papilio bianor
AATCTCTGAAATGGCTGGACCGATTTTGACGGGACATTTATTGGCAGGTAGCTGATGTAATAAGGAGTAACTTAGGCAACGTTTATTTTCTAAAAATATTTTGTTTTAGAAAAAGAACGCGTGGACTGAGTCGCGGGCGACACCTATTTTAACTAACTAAATAAATGTAGATGGTGACAGAATCTTTTGCAAAATAACAATAACTGTTTGACTATGAAAGGCAAGACAATTTTTTGCAGCAATTGCAAGAAAGCAAAAGATACCTTATGCTTTTCAGATTTATTTTTTAGGGACTTAAGATAGAAAAATAAAAAATAGGCCAAAAGTATACACGTGTACTCTAAGGCTTTTGTAACTTGTACACTGTTCTTTCGTAACGGAAACCCACAAGTGCTCCTAAAAAACCGTTAACTCATTGAAAATAATCAGTTCGATACAAAAATATCAAATTACCGGCCGGAACTAACCATGGTAACTGTCAAGAAAAGAGTTTTCGGTTTGATAAATCCTGTTATTATTTAGTTGTAACTAGTTTTCTTATTAAAATACCCTTACAGACAGACTTTATTACTATTATAAAGTAAAAATTGTTGAAGTTATGTATATATCGATATAATAGCATATTAAAGTATAGGTATTCGAATTTTTAAATATTATTGTAGCACAAACAGTGACCCTTAGAATAACTAAACAACTAACAACGGAGAGCGATTCGAACCTTGAACGAAAGAGCTCTTACTGATGGGCTCGACACTCTAGCTTTGCGCAAGGACGTTAGCTCCCTGTGCATTCTTTACCATTCTTAACAAGGAGAGTGATCCGAAGAATCGTTGGGAACAATTCCCGCTGCCGAGTTCTGTCATTTGACAACTCGACAGACCACCAGACACCATCCACACCATATTGAAGGCCGCGTTATGGAATGATCTGTCCTCGGCGCTGTTTCTAAACCGCTAAGATTAAGGGTGCTTCAGGAAGCGAGAGTATCAAAGGCCGGCGACGCATCTGCAGTTTCTTTGGTATTGCGAATGTCTTTAGGCGTCGGTGACCACATTTGTTTACCAACTTATTTAAAAAAAAGTTGTAAAAAGTACTTGGTTAATTTCGCATACTAATCGACTAAAGGAACAAGACGGATATGCGATAGTATTCGACGTGATAAACTATAATGCCGAAATCGTCCAGCCATAGGTCACAACGTAATAAATGTGACGCGTACTAAAGTTCGCTTCATTAGCCGGACCCATTTCGATTTCCAAAGTAAAGGGTAATAAGGTCAGTAAATCGAACGTCGCGTGATTTTCCCGAGCGGCACGCACGCCTTGATTAATTTCCAACCTAAGGAAGTGTGTTACATGAATTTAGATTCCGACGCTCGAATTACTCGCCTAATACTTTTTGTTGGACTTCAGCTTGTTACGTAACTTTTTATTGTGCGAGCTAGAAGTTTTCTCAGCTTAAAAGGGTATACTGAGGAATTATATTACATAATTTTACAAAGATTGTGTTCATACTTCTTAAAAAGTTTAATGAATTATAAAGAGGAAGAAAATCTAAAACATATTAGCAAAACTGTTCATTCGGAAGAAGACGTCAAATTTATCATCCAATTTCTTGTATCCAATGTATTATCTATCGTGTTATGAATGTAGATTTATTCAAATATTCCAAAACATGAAATTGCTGATGCTATTCTATTATCTGCCGTCGTTATCATAGATTTTCCAGTCGATTAGTTAATCTCTGACCTCATTTATGAGTTCTATATAATATCTTAATTTATAGATTCTATTAACAGTCTTGTACATGTTATTCTTTAACCTAGATAGCGATATTTAAGTGCAAAGTAAAAGACTAAAAAGCAACAAGTTAATTGCCACATATCTACAATAATTATTGTCTGCTTTAGTTTTCTTCTGCATTGTATATTTCTCCAAATTAGCGAACACCAAGTACGTAAAAATATCAAAAAGTTACAGAAAATGAAAGTTAGTTTAAGTATGTCGAAGTAATTTGTCGGATGCATGGGTAATGTCGCCTGCCGTGAACTTTGCCTCGGCTGTTGTATTGACCGAAAGCCGGAATTATTTACAAAGGTCAGCAACGACCGGAACTGTTTTATTCAATTGCAAGTTAACGAGTAGTTCTTGTTTATTTAGGTTTATTTAGGCTATATTGGTTCAAAAGTTTTCTTTTGTTTCAAAATACAAACATCAATACCTAAAGTTTATCGTATGGAGTAAAACACAGCAATCTATATTGATAATATAGATCGGAGCGTCGGTAGCTCAGAGGCTAAGTACTTGTCTTGTAATCTGCAGGTCCTGGTTCGAATCCCACCACGTACCAACGGGTTTTTCGATTGTCAAAATTCATGTGTACATTACCCGATGTCCTTACGGCGAAGGATACATCGTGCCTGCACATATTTTAGAAGAAATTCAAAAATGTGTGTGAAGTCAAGCAACCCACATTGGGCCAGCGTGGTTGACTAAGACCCTGTCACCCCTAATCCGAGCTCCTCACTGAGGAAATATAGAAATAAGAAGAAGTAAAGAGAAGACTCATTACTCAGAAGAAAGAAGATGAACTAGTCTTCCCCCTTAAAGAGGATCACACTTGTAGACCAGATCCGATTATGAATTTAAAAAATCATCATTTACCTAGTTTCAAACGAGTATCCATTACAGTACATAAAAACCGACATAGAGCGAACGAGCACTGATTAATGCCTGCGGTAGTCTTTCACAGTTGTGATTTGTCTAGCAGAATTGTGCCGGGAACTTGGTCGTAACTCAGGCCATTTCTCAAGGGTTCCGCAACCTCGTTAGTTATTGATATAATGGATTTAGGTAGCGCGCGCCTCCCTGTTGTCTTTATACGAGTTATTGAAACATTCACAAAACTTTAACCGCCTTGTACCAAGTTTCCTTATAACCCTAAGGGAAAGTTTCTTTATTTACAAAACAGCTCTTGCCATATTTATGGAGGTTTGAACAACGTAATATATGAAATATATACTGTCGCAATATATAACAATTTTTCTGATTTTTATAGTAGAAAAACTAGACAAGTACAAAGGGTTCAATGCAAAATGATAGCGGTTAAGTAAGGATTACTAGTCAAAATAAAGAAAGAGTAAAACTTGTCAAAACAAAACTTAACCATAAAGAAGATACGATAAAAGAGGTAAATAAAGCGCCGATTAAGATGTTATAAATTTTTATAAAAATATGAATACCTTTTAGATTTGCGAATTGCAAAATGTTATATAAAACGCTTTTAATAGAAATCCTTTTAACGTTGCAACCAATCGATGATCAGAATCGATGACTAGAAATTAACAAGTTTAGTGCGGTGGACGCTGCTTGAAAACTAAATTAAATATTGTTACCGTTTTGCTTAATATGTAAAAATGAACTTTGTTACAAGTGAATAGAGCTTAATACAACGTAACATCTTACATTGTATCACGGCATAGTTTCATTAAAACAGAAACTCCTGTTTCCGTAAAGTAATAATCGCCTGAACTCGGTCCCGTAAGCGGATACGCTGGCTCTCATTAAAATAGAGGAAGAGCGGTTTTACAAACGCTGCGGGATGTTAAACATTGTCTGTTAACTATTGCAACATTGGCATTTCAATATAGAGATTCCTTAAAATGTTCCTTAAATTTTCTCCAGAAACAAAACTGTTCAACACAATGGATAATATCAAAATTCATAAAATTGTGGTGCTGAAAAGTGATTTTAGTAAATTGTAGGTAAACAGTGGTAGAAGACGTCGACAATAACATCTTTATGAGCCAGCTCGCCTAGCATAATATACGATCACGCAGAAGACGAGATGAAATTGAAGCAATTCCGTCTTTCGCCTCATGTGTGTGCATATTTAAAAGACTAAAATCAACTAACGTCGTCTTTATACTGTGGCGTATGTAAAGGATTCTTAAATATATTGAACCATTTTATCGAAAATCTATCAAACGAAAGACTTCGATAACGCGTATAAAATGTGCGGGATATTTTTAAAATCAGTCAATTCTTTACTTTTATTCCCTGCGTCTGATAGTCCACAAAGAGACAGAGGCGCTGTGGATGAATCTGGCTTTAACAAACACTGACATGGCATTCACTTTTTTGACGTTTTTCCGTTGGCTTGTGCAATTCGGTCTGAAAAATCCGCTTCGGCGACACGACTGCATATTTAGGTTACACAGCACAAAGTATATGTAATTTATTAATGACCTGTTCTTTCCAGTTTGAATACATATTTGATTGATATAAATTTCGAATTCCATCAAGGGACTTAAGACGGACTTCATAACTTTGCTTTAAATAAATTATTGCATATTCTAGAATAACGCTAGTTGATGTGGAAAGGTAAATGTAAAAAAGGCATTATTCGCCTTTTTATGATATTATAATATTATCGTTGGAACGTCGGATAAATTTACATATTCTAAAATCGAAAAACACATTGGCTCATGCCTGGATTCGAATCAAGGACCTGCATATTACAAGTGAAGTGCTTAAACCTTGAGCCGCCGACGCCCTTCAGTTAATTTAGTATATCAAATAAATTATTTATCTTAAATAGCATCCGAAATTACATGGACCAAGGATCCATGAGATAATAGAGATACACATATCGGTTTAATTTACACTTCGAGACTTTGGAACTACTTTGTTATACACTGAATATTTACTTATCATGTTTTACCATTACAAAATATTACATAAGTAGAGCTTTATTTGTTCAGGCTTTCATAGCGTCTAGATGTTGATAGAACTTGCATAACATGGCGTCAGAAATTCCTAAAGATTTATGCTTACAATATTTATCTATCTCACTCGATTACAATCTGACACGAACGTTTACTCGACGATTATCCTTATTCTGAAATAAACATAAGAAATAATCACGAGCTTGAACGTTATTGGAGTTTTTAAAAGTAAAAAACATAAGCAAGAAGACAATAACATACGAAGGGATTAACTAACTAATGTACATAGATGTTCGGTACTCGTATCTATAAATTAATGAATCTGCAATAAGAAACACAAATGCTCTGTCAATTTTCAGCAAGGACTAGCAAAACAAAAGAAGATATTAGAAGACTCCAGATATCGTACGATATGTATAAATCAAACGTAAAATATTTTTTGACTTTCCTAAATTATGTCGTGCATTTAAAAACAAAATAGTAATGTAGCTTGTTAGTTTAAATCTAAACCTATGTTAGTCCTAAGTTACCGCACGTTGTAGTAGTGATTCTGGAGCTGTAATCGCCTGCTTTTTTATTGGACGACACGTAATTCTTCATAAAGGTCGTCACGTTCTCGTGAGCTGTTTTATTTAATTTAGCGTCAAAGCAATTTTGTGGCTAGACTGTGTGTTTATTTGTTATTTTTCTGTAACAAAATTTAGAATATCTCTACGAAATTAAATTAATGAATCGATAATTAGTGTAGACCTTTTAAAATTAAGAATTGAACAAAACTTAAACATTAAAGTATTATACTAATTGTCAATTTTTACCTATATTACAATAAAAATCGACTTGAATGTCAAGCCGTCTTAGTAAGGATTGTAAACGTATAGTTTAAATAAAAAAAAATGGTTTCAATCATGCAATAATACGACAATCTAATATCTTCGTATAAATTATATTGATACGTTTACAGAAATAATATCCAACGACCGTCCCTAATTGATTTACCGGCCTGCTGGAGGTCGAATTTCTTCCACCCAACGGACCGTTTGATTGCTCTTATCTCATCACGTGCCCCGTATGTCTTATTGTGAAAATATTGCCACGAAAATTATACGTTTTCGTAGACATATATACATAACTGTCTATCGTAATTTATGTTAATAGTAAGCTGCAGAACTTACTGAGCCTAATTCACAAATATATTTAGCTAAACTAAGCTTCCGCATCCGGAATCGTTAAAGGTTCACTGACTTTGTTGCTTGTAGATTTATTATGGAATTTCACCCCAAAAGAGCTGTTTAAGTAACCGTTTCACACTCCCGAATTTGGCAGTCTATCATCAACCTGCGTTTATGATTACGTAGGGTCGGCACAGTACGTACATGTCCTCCATACATATCTAACAGTCGTCATATGTGAATCCCCTCCCTTCTCTTTTACACTATTCATCAATACTTTGTTGGCCTTTCTCTACCTTTGTAGTCATCCACTGTAAACTCATCATTCTCTTGTTTACGTGGTTATAATATCCTCTGAGTTCAGCAGTTAGTAATTATCATATTACTTTAACGCTCCTTTATCGTGTTCCTAATGTAACACAACAAAAGATAAAGGAATCCGATGTCAAGGAAGTAATTACGTAAGCCAAGTGTACCTCCGATACAGACGCAATGATCTACAAGTATAATTCCGGCCTAAAATGGAATTTACAATTCTATATTCTTGTTCCTGGTAATCGAGTAATATTGGATTCCATTTAGTGTAAGCAAGCCTTAATTAAGAGATTTGATTAATCTCCAAAACCCTTTATACTTTGCATTCAGAATTTACTTCCTCTGCCGATAGCAATTTTCTATTCAAATTGATAGTTTGCGAACACTCCGGCTTTTGTTCATACAAATACATACTTTAAGGTATTTTGATTTACCCTTAATCATTAAAAAAATATATTATAGAACTACTTAGGAAAACCAAAACTAAGATGATACATAATAGAAGGCATTACTCTAAGTTCATTTGTGTTATCTATCATTGCCCATAGACATCAGCAAATGTAAATACTTTGCCTACCTTTATTCGTCTTCACCTCTGCCAAATCAAGATAAGAGTGGGAAGGGAAAGAGAACTAAAATTAGGCCTCGGGTGTGCCGGACACACACACACACGCCGGTGTGCACAGTCCTCAGACAAAATGCGGAATTAATTCCACTTTAGGCCTGTCTTCTGTATAGTCGTGGTGTTGCACTAGAACACCCGCTACCATTATTTGACTAATGTTTGTTACGTAAATTTTCCATTACTTCTACCAATACTTATAAACCCTAATTCATACCATGAACTCTCTTTATCACTTCAGATTCTTCTAAAATAGTATTATGTGCCGTTAATACAATATATTTAATCAGTTCAGTAAGTACTCACGTATTGTATGACTGAGTACCAATTACCGGGCCGCAAACATATACAATGTGACACGTCCCATGCTTCCTGAATGGAATGGCTTCGTTATATTTACGTCACGTCTTCATAAAGCCATATCAAAGTGCGGTAATGTACTCAGAGACTCCGTGTAGTGATGCACTCATTCTCAGTTAAACATAACGATAGAATAAACACTAGACTATAAGAATCAGAAGGAGATAGGTACATATAATTTTATTCAACTTTATTTGTGCAATTCAATCTTGAATGAAATTGCGACTTTTAATATATTTTTTACTTTAAACTATATAAAAGCACATAACCGCATTTAGAAAATCAATCTAGTCTTTCAAAAGCCAATTTTTAATTCACAAATCAAATATGGACAAAACTAACATATTACAAATAACAAAGGCTGATTTTAATTTCTTTTAATGTTAAAGAAAATAATACTAAGAAAACGAAAAGTGTAGGACATCCCTAACTATCTATTTTTTCGTTCAAAGTAGAAACACTCGGGAGGAGGGATAATGTTGTGACGTGGAAGTGGAAAGTGATATATTAAACGAGGAGGGTTGTGCGAAAAGGATGAGCGGGAAATTCAACATAGATTATAATAGAAGTGCACGTAAACAAGAAAGTAATGACATCGAATATGACGCTACAACGATAGGAAAAGACTGAAGAAAGTATGGATGGATTATGTGAAATATCATATGCGAAAAGAGTGAATCCAAGTAGACATCTGATAGAGATGAATAGTAGTATAATAGATACTGTACTGATACTCATAGAGAGAGGGACAAGAAGACAATGAATCTTACAATATTGAAATCATCGTAGTTAACTGCACGCAGCAGTTATAATGTAGATATTGTGATTATCAGGTATTATTTGCCGTCCTAGAAAGGTTTACGACTTCGTGCGGTTTGTTATAACGTAATGGAGGCCATTTAGAAGTGATTTACACCCGACAGGTTATACCATGATCACTGGAATTCATTGCCCTGCTAATGTATTTGCATATCGAACGAAGTGATTTTGTTGTAAGACTATAAAGTCATATCCTGGTTCTTCAGACTTACTGTTTTAATTAAATGTATTAAAACCATTAATAGGTTCACAACTAAAATATTGGCAGCATTGGCCTTTTTCGCAAAATTGCAAAACTGAGCAATGCAATAATAAACAAGGTATTTGAGGTGGCAATTGCGTAATATGTGTAAAATGGGCCAGGAATTGGGAACAATTACAATCGGATGTGGGATCAAATTAATCAAGCAAGTGTACCCTTCACGGTCCGCGGAACACAACCCATTACGGATTAAATTCTCTCGACCGTTTTATTGTTTTCAAATATCTTTCGGCGTTTCACTTTCGACGAGTCACGTTCAGTTGTTTTATCATTTGAAGAAATTTTAAAACAATTTTAACAGAAATAATATTTTTTTATTACTTCATTCCAATCTATTGTTTAGTCATTTCACAATATTTAAAGCTTTGAAATATATTAAAATACGAAGATGGCTTGGAAATCATGGTGATAACTACTATAAGATCATTGGCTTTTTTATACTAGAAGGAGGCAAACATGCAAGCGGCCCCAGACATCTGCATTTGCAGATGAGTTGCCTACCTTTTTTTATGTTACAAGATGGCAAACTAGCAAGCGGCCACCTAAAATCATTGAAATAGCGAAGTGACCTAGACTTAGTTTAGACTTAGACATCCGCAATTGCAGATGCGTTGACTACCTTTAATCGACGGAGGAGGAGATGCCCTGAAAGAGAATATTTCCGCTTTCTATGCGTATCCTCCTCCGTCAAGTCTCCTTCCCCTTCCCATCCTTTCCTAGTAAGATAAGGCTGGGAAGGGAAATAAGACTAAAATTAGGCCTCCGGCACCACACTCATCAGACAAAACGTGGAATAGCTTCCACTTCACGCCTGTCTTCTGTGTGGTCGTCGTATTATACCGGGCGAGTCGGCCCATTCGTGAGAAGATGTTAAAGTGGGCTCTGCCAATGTTAAAACCTTTAATCGACAAACAAGAAGACGCATTGGAAAATAATATTTACTCTTCATATTTTCCCTTCCGTCAAATCCACTTTCCTCTCCTATCCCTTCTATATAAGAAAAAGGTGGGAAAAGGAAGAGGACAAAAATTGGGCCTTCGGCATGCACACAATTCAGACGGAACCCACACTGACTTCCACTTCACTCCTGTCTTTTGTGCTACAGCCCATTGCTGTAACAGATGTTGTTTTTGCTGGCGTCTATTGCTGTTAAATGGTATTTTTAATGTAGTATTATAATAGTTAATATAATGTCAGTAATAAACAACTACTATTGTAATTTAGAAATAAAAATAAAAGTAAGAACATTTTGCGTGTTCTTTATAAGTTGCTATTCAACAATAGAACCAGTATTTACCGTTTACGGCTTTGCTTTGCAAAGAACTGCTTGTGTAATTTCTCCTGGGCTTTAGTAGCGCGTTTGTTATTGATACAATGTTGAGATTTGCTGGGAATAAAATACAAAATATCCAGACTATTTACAATATCATAAATAGCAACGGTCATTTATTATTTTAAGATATTTCTGATCTATTTCCCGAATGGATTAATTAAATTTAGAATAAATAATTTCTATATCTTCAATCTTAGTACCACTTACATAAGATACCAAAAATACAGCCGTGAGCAAAAATAAAGGGTGGTTAAGAAAGAAAGTTAAGACAGTTTGAATATCTCGGAAGGTAAAAACGCTAGTAACTGAAATAAATTGTGTACGATAGACAATTAAATATCCTTAAAATGAAATGAAACTCCAATTTTAATTTATTTATAACAGTAACAGTGGTAGAGCCCTCTTTAACATCTTCGCACGAATGGGCCGGCTCGCCCGGTGTAATACCACGACCATACAGAAGAC